>MNCI01005122.1:732454-747281 GCA_015680685.1 Gnetum montanum | reverse complement strand
CCCCCCCCCCCATAAAACCTAGCATCAATTTGTCATTCACATAGGGGGATTTTTTAAAATTTTTCTTTGTGACTTACGATTGCATGACCCTTGCTTTTCTCACTATATCTGGCTTGCTGGTACTCTGATTTTTTTTCTGTTTGAACCTTCTTGAACCCAAAGTGTTTATTTTAGTCGTGGGGGAGGGACACTTACCGAAAAGTGCCTAACTTTTTGAAATTTACCATTTCCCAAAGGACATAAGCTAGGGTAATTAACTCTAACATTTACAATAATTATGCCTAAAAATCATTTAACCCTTAGGTATACCGAGAAACTAAAATGGAAACCACCTAAGTCACAGGACTCATTATCACATACTTTCGGGCACTATCACACATGATAATAAAAGATCATTAATTAAGGCAAGCAGTAAGGTATAACTTAAATTCTAAAACAACCTTACTAACGCTTGGCCCGTGTGATTGCAGATGGCCCTGAAATGTGGACAACAGGAGGGTCCTACCCAAGGTGGAAGCAAATGAGTTGGAGAGGTGGAAGACAAAGACCTATCGAAAAACATGCAAAATAGGAGGAGAAATCATTTAGCATTCATCAAGACAAACCTCCTACCGGATGGTCTGGGCAAGTAGAAGGAGGAGCTGTTGTAATGCCTAAACTAGGACAACAACTCATGTTGCCTCAAGATTGTGTTCAGGCTATCCATGAGAAGTCCACATTAATTTTGGTGATTATGGAATTAAACTTTGAATCATTCGTAGAGTTCACTCTTAAGGCCCTTAGAAATCACCTCAAAGGATCCACATTTTGACCTATCCTCTCTGAAAGCGGTGCCTGGTACCTAGGAGAGACATACCAATTTTGGCACAATAGGGAGCAAGGCACCACTGTTAATATTTATTGTGTGACAATTTATATCTCTGTGCAAGCCATTTCAGAAGTGTTAAACCTTTCAAATATAGGGCCCCAAGTTGCTTGGTTATCTACCCATTCATACCTTGACGCGCAAAACGATTGGTTGGAGAAGGCTTATGGCAAAAATAAAGCATTTTGTGAATTGATGATGGAAGAGAGAGTTTATTCCAAAATTGAAACATATCACCTCTTCTCCACAAAGGTCCTCAAAAGAATATCAACGTATGTGGCTAGAGGATGTGCAGTGTTGATGGGAAAGGTTAACGCTAACCTACCCCATCTATATTTGATGGAGATCCTAAGGTTGTTCGAGGAACAAAAGATAGGGAAGATGGTACTTCCTTTCCTTTATCTTATCAAAAAGCTTTGCTGATGTGTTGGTATTCAGGAGATACACCAATGACGTCCTTTGAAATGCCTAGGCTGCTTCATATGTCGAATTACTAAAAGTGCCAACTCCAAGAAAAAGCACTGGTGAAGAGCTGAGACCATAACAAGAAGAAGAACAAGTGGTTGGACCCAGTCAACCTCCAGCCACGGGTCCCAGCCAACAACAGGAAGTAGGGCCCAGCATAGGCCAAGATCAGCCACCACCGCTGCAAGACTATAGATCATCGATGAGCCATATGAGGGCCATCACTGAGACGGTCATTTGGGAAATTCATGATGACACAAACCTATTCTGTGTCATCAATGATGCTAGGAAGCCTACTATTTCATTAGATCACACAAGGGGAGAAGTATCTATTCAAACAGGAGGAGGGGATAGTAGATGGTCATAACAAATCTCAGGAAATGCAGCATCTTTCCAGGTGCAGTTAGAGACTGGTAAAGGGGCTACTGTGGTGGTCATGCAATACTAGAATGCCATGGGAGCTGTAGATGTGGTCTCATATCACATCAAAAAATCCTTCAATGTACTTGTTGTACCACCGACAGATCTCACAGGAGCATGGGATGCTCAAACTTTGATCAGAACCTAAATGACTCCTACGGAACATGAGGATGTGCTTGATAGATTGCTTCAAATAGGGCAAGTAATGATGTCCCTGTTTGACATCCTTCAAGATGTTACAAAAATTCAATCAGATCTCATTTCCAAAAAGGGGAAGCTAGTCTTAATAGAAGTATGGTCATAGCATGCTGAAGCTAAAGTACAGAAACTACAAGAGTAGCTTGTGGTCTTACAAGCAACACAGCAAGATCCTCTGCAATTCATTCCCACAGACAAGCTAGAAAACTTTAGAATCAAGTAGCTAACAAAATTAATAGCAGAGAATAAAAAGGTGGTGGATGAAAAGGAGAAGGTTGTTTGGGATGCCTCTGCATCACATGCACAAACTCATGCACATCTTAAGGCACTCAAAGCCTTGCAAGAAGAGAACAAACAACTTGCGACTAACAATCTTCAATTGACCACTATAGAAAAGCAAAAGAATGTTCTCAATGAGCACTTTCATTAGTTACGAGAAAAATTTATCTGGGTCAACCGAGACGTAAGCCGTTTAGCCAAAGAAAATCGAACCATTTTGATGGAGGAGGTATGCACCATTCATCAAAAGTTAGTGATTGAGATAAGTGCATGGTAGAATGAGGCTAAAAAACATGAGAAGCTGAAGAAGCACTTCTGCAATCATGTGGGAATGTATAAACAAATCCTAAATAAGGAGACCCATATGGCTAAGGCCCACATTAACACTATTAGTGCTCAACACACTAATTGGTGGGCCATATTGGACACATATGCCTTTGCCTACCAAGTGAAAGTTAAGAACTGGGACCTGCAAATTCAAGACTTGAAAGAATACATAGAGTTGGAAAACCTTAGATATGCCAACCTTACCATGTTAACAGTGAGGCACCCAAGGTTAGAGCTCGAGCAATAGGTAACTTCCAACCATATCAAATATGATGTAGAATTTGCAGAGCGCAAGAAGATGGTAGAGAAATTGGATGTTGCAAATTCTAAACTTGAGGTCGTAAAAGCCAGCTACCAAGGATAGAAGGATGTTGCAACTGACTTGGCTCAATGGCTAGAAGACTTTCATGAGTACAAACATAAATTCAAAACCTATGAGGAGGAATGATGGGTGTTTGCGGCATGGTATGTCAAAGCCAACCAGATGTTCACGCAACTACCTTGTCCATGGGAAGTGCCAACTTCGTCAAACATTGGAACATTAGCATGGACAAAACAAGACCCTCATATTGAAGAGGAGAGGCTCTAGGCCATACTTCAATGCCATCAACCCTCAAAGGCTAAAGCACAAGACAAAGGGAAGGCACCAATTGAGGAGCCACTGTCATTAGGAACTACATGAGTTCCAAATCTTGTAGTTGTAGTATATTTTGTGTGTTGTGTTTTCTTCCCATACTACAGCATTGTCTCATTTCTTTTTCCATTAATAATCCTATACCTATCCACTTTGTAATAACTATAACTTGAGGATGATTTTTTATTTAGTCGTGGGGCTATCATGGGACGTGATATCACATGGGACGCAATATCGCATCCCCCGCGATATCGCATCTTCCCCTATGATATCGTGTACACGATATCGCAATCCACTGTAATGTCTATAAATAATAAGCAGCTCTCCCTTGTTTCATAACATAGGTTAGATTGTAGCAAAGCTCTAGCAGTTTGATCCCTCTAGAGATAGATTATTTTCTAGTGTTTGCTTGTAGTGTGGTGAATGTAATTGTACAACATCCTTTATTCGATTGTGACATACTTAGACACATACATGATTGGAAATAAAGATCAAGATTACTTCATCATTGCAGCATTCACTTTGTTATTTATTTATTTAATTATTATTTACTACTTTCCTAGTTAATCTCTCTCACCCTTAATCTCCTAGAAATGCGAAGTGAGTACGACTTGATTACAAGCATTTAAGTGTGACTACTTGGTAACCTAGTGGCATACCTAGGATCTGCGCTTGGTAATCCTAGTGGTATTCATGCATGAGGTCCAATATTTATACGGATGATCAAGAAATGGATGCTTATCACACTTATGCTAGATTAGATTCTCTTACCCTTTTCCTCCTAACTTAGCTTAGCTAATATTTCTTTCCACTACCTTCAGGAGTAGCATTAGATTATGAACATATCATACACATCATTCTAGACTAAACCATATGTGAAAAATATAATACTAGTCTAGGTGGGAAGACAGCAAACTATGACCTAAGGATAACTTTCTAGGTGCCACAACTAGTCCTACTGCGGAGTTTGACCGGATCATGCGTGAGAACACTTCTATTCATATGGTTGAGTGTAGGGGTACCTTGCCACTCATCATCTTTGAAAATACTATTTAAATTTTCTTCTCAACCTATATTTCATTAGATTTCAATCTCTGATGGGTTGACCATTTTTTCTTTCATAATCTTGAGACTCCTTTTCTCACTAAGTAGAATCCATACTTTCTAATCTAGATTCAGCAACAGGTACCCTTAAGTGATTTGATAACTCTTCCAACTTAAAATGTTTGTTAAGTATCTTCAACTAAATTGAAAAGGCATTGGTTCCATCTACACAATTGAAAGTCTTCAACTCAATGTACAAAAGATTTGCAGCATTATGAAATGCTCTAGTAAGCCTTGCCTCATCTCTTTTTATCTAGCTTGCTAGGAAAAGAAGTAGTTACCACTATTGGAGCCCTCAGAATTCTCATGTAATAAATAGGATTATCTTCCACTATAATCTTTGGTTGATGGGTTTCTACACTTCCATAGCTGGATTATCCTTCCTCATCATCCACTCCATCTCCACCAAGTTGTGAAACTTCTTTATTTGAATGTGAATGCTCTTTACCTTCATGTGTATAGATATGGCTAGGACCTACATTCTTGTCCACCTTTGTGCTAATTTCATCTAACTAAGTGATGATCAATTAGAAGGTAGACTTCATGCTCTCCATGTCTTTGTTCAAGGCCTAAACCTATTTCTTCTTAGGCATCATCTGAACTTCACAAAATCTACAAACAAGTATAAGCAACAATCAACTGAAAGCTCTAATACTAATAATTACCTAGATCAAGCTCACTCTAATTTTAATTTATCTTTCAAAAACTAAATTTACATATTATGAAAAGACAATTTATTTTCTACAAAACAAGAAAACTAGCTATCTTCAATTATTTTAAGAAGATTATAGCAAGATTCCACAACCCACTAAACATCCAAAACAATCACTTACAATCCACAAATGATGCCACAAAGCATAAGACTCTATAACCACACTATGGTTTTTCTCAATGTAAGATACAATTGATAGAGAGTCTTTCCACAACCTAGGACTAAGATACAATTGATAGAGAGTGTTTCCACAACCTAGGACACAAGAGACACTAGGCTAATACTCAGTTTATTGACAAAGAGCTACAAATATACTTTTACACTCTTCACATGTGCTCTCTTGATATCTCATGATATCTCACTTACATCTTTCTATGATATAAGCATGAAACACACTTCATATTTATTAACCAAGCCAAAAAAAGCCCTAGAAAATCTTCCTCAAGCTCAACTTATAGATCCTTCACTATTTTGATATTTTTCTTCTAAGTATTAGCTATTTCTAAACTTGGAATAATAATTTTGGAAGTTTACTCATTTGAATTATCTCAAACCTTTCCAAGATGTCTTAATATCAAACTAACAATTCTAGTGGGGTGTCCCATTCCTAGCTAAGATGTCTCTACTATAGCTAAAACATTTCATTTAATAATTTTGCAACTTGGTTAAGACATCTCTTGACATCCAAGACATCTCTCTTGAGAGCTCAAATCTTAGGTAATATGACTCCATGGCCTCCAAGGTCTCTTCATGGAGCTTGAAACCCATAAAAATCACATGTAGGAAGAGAATAAGGGAATCAAAACAAGTGTCCCTACACCATGGGATAATCCAATAGGTAAAAAATAATTCTAGCTTATTAACATTAGAGAAGACATAAACAAGAAATAAGATTATTTATGTGCCCCTATATCTCTTCATCTACAATGTTAATTAGTTGGGTAAGATTGGGCTCTTACTATTTTAGAATTGAAATAGAACCTACCATCTCTGCAATCAAGGCATAATTAAGGATGAGCATCACATATTTTTGCAATGTCCTATCTTAGAGCATTATCATCACAAATGGCAAATTATAACCAAAAGCTTAAAAGACCTATTTGATGAAGCACTAAGGAAAGTTGATAATATTATTGATGAAGTGCTTGTTATGCATGCTATATAGATTTCCTCTATTTAATAGATCTTCAAGATCTAAGGACATAATAAAAAACTATTTTATTTTCAATTTTAGAACTACAAACATACGGTGTGTGAAATACTTCCCAAGTCTTAGGCTTACAATGAACTTACAAAATACCAACAGATAATTCATCGCCTAGGAATTCAATGAACCATCCTTAAACATTAAACTACAAAATCATACATAATTACATCCAATTCAATTGCTAATTTTAACATGATGAATATAAAAATGAAAACATGACTTAAAACTTTCTATTACTTATGCATGATGAAAATTACATAGGAATACAAGATTATGAACACAAATTAAAATTCCATAATATGTAAAAATTATTGGACCTCTTCACACTTAATAATAATTACTAAAAATGAAGCTTTATTATGCTCTTGATCCTCACCTCAACTTAGCAAGATGAAGATACAATTATCCAAGAGACAAACATAATTGTTTGAGGAACTTACACAATTTTCTTAGAAGCTTCTCTCTCAACTAGGAGATATCTATAATGGAAAAAAATTCCTAAATACATAACATGTTTAGCCTTATGTACCATGAAGACTTCCACCACACAAACAATTTTTTGTTGAAAAATGCTCAAGATCAAGTGTTGGAATGTTACAAGATCATTTCATAGACCAAAAGGAATCTTTCAATATGCAAAAGTCCCCCAAGGATTCATGAATGTTGTTTTGACCTAATCCTCTGATGCGATTTGGATTTGGTTATAGCCACTATAACCATATAGAAAACTGTAATAGAAATGCCTAGATATAATGTCTAACACTTGATCCACAAATGGCAATGGAAATTAATCTTTGAATGTTGCCATATTCAACAACTAGAAGTTGGTGTAGACCTGCCACTTGCTATCTTTCTTTGGCATAATCACGAGTGAACTAACCCACTCACTATCCACATTTGGATAAATAAACCCCGCCATGAGGAGTTGTTCAATTTTCTCTTTGATGATATGCTTCAATTTAGGATTCAACAGCTGTTGTGCCTCCCTCTTTGGCTTCATGGTCAAATTAGTATAGATACAATGCTGGCATATCCTACGATCAATTCCTATGAGTTTAGGATATACCCAAGCAAAGGCATTGTTGTCCATTTGTTAACCACCTTCAACAATAACTATTTCTATTCAAGAGCAAGATTGGCATTGATTATTACTAAGTTTCCATTTCTCAAAAATGCATGCTCCATGCTGGTAGGCAGAATTTTCAACTCTAAGGGCTCTTGTTTAAAATTTTTAGGGATTCCCAACTCTTTCCAATAGGTACTATCATTTGCATTATTGGAGAGTTGGTGATCAAATTACTCTAGTTTATCCATGCTTTCAATATAGGCACATGTCAAGCTCTTAACAAGTTCCATGCAAAGTGTGCTACTTCCAAGATCAACTACTAGCCAATGGTCCTATTTTATGGCTACTTTGTACAAGCACCTTTAAACTTCAAATTCATCTACACACTATCTGAATGCCTCAATGGATGTGCTCTTAACAAACTAGAGTTTCTACACACAATTTCACCTGGTATCATTGTACATGATGCATGGAACTCTCTTTTTCTTGATCTTTCCAAATTCATTCTCCTTGGAAATTTTCAAGGAGATATTTCTAATGTCCATTCATGCATCAATAATGCTAACCATGCCCTTCACATAATAATTGGAAAGTCTCCCTTGCAGTTGTCAACCTTGATCACCAAAAAATCCACAGGATAGGACCACCCATAAATAATGGTCACAATGTCCTTCATAAGTGCCAAAGAAGTAGTGATTAACTACTTTGCTAATTCTAGAAAAATATTTCTCTTATTGAGATGTGGTAAGTTCCATGCTTTGTACATGTCATGGGAAATTAGATTGACACTAAAACCTAAATCAAGAAGAGCCTTGCATGACTCATGTCCAACTATATGCAAGTAGATGAGGGAGCTTCTAGGGTCAGATCTTTTCCTCAAAAGGTTGCTAGCCTTGATCCAATCAAATACATCATGGGTTAACATGACAATGCAAATCTTAGGAGGTGTTTGATTCGAAGGGCTCTCAAAAGGATTTGATGCATAGGATGATGGAGAGACATGGTTGCCAATCACATTAGTTTGTGAGGAATTTGAAGGACTATTGGATTAGAAGAATGATCATTTTCAACATTTGGGTTTTGAACCATTCAGCTAGAAAGATAGCTATAGGTTAACAACCCTAGTAGTGTTATGTTGTTGTAGCTGTGGTGGAATTTCATCCTACATAGATGGAGAAGAAGGTAATTGGGTAGAGGGTGAAGGAGCATGTGCTAAAAATGCGAAAGGTAATAGGAATATGGAGTTTCCCCTCTAATATATGGAGAATGAGTTTTGTAATACTTTGAATGGTAGTAGTGATGTTGAAAAGAAGCATGATTACAAAGTCATGTGAAGACATTGGTTGTTGAACATAGTATTCATATGGATCTAGCTACTTGTGAGGGTACTACTACCTTGGTGGTAGCATCCCCCATAACTCTAGGTGTTGCCACTGCTACTATTACTCGTATGATTATGGTGGAGCTTTGCTTGGATAATAAGCTTGTTGTTGCTGGTGGAACTACTTTAGATTTTCTTAAGGATAAGGCAATTTTATAGGTGCTTGTCTTCTTGCCAGTCTAGGATTCAATGTGTACATTTCAAACTCCTACAAGTGTGACATGATAAGGCAACATCCATTAATATGTACATATTGGAAAATGTTACAGTTACCATCATCATCTAATTCTGTCTCCACAACTTCTTCTACTACAATAGATTTTCCCTTACCCCATTGGTAGGCACATTTAGCTTCTTTCTACCTCTTGTGGTTATGGTCACTACTCTGCACTCTTGATTCTTCTGTGATTCTTAATGCAGTTTGGAATTTTTCATCTAACAAATCTTGCATTTTATCTACCTTAGTGAAAATTTTAGGAAAATATTTTTGAATCAACAAGGTCTTTCTATTCATCACCTCATCAAGTGGTGATTCCTCCTAGTTGTTGCAAAATCAAGTCTTTTATTTTCTAAAGGATCCCTATTATATTCTTTAGCACTTTCCCATTTCCTCAACTCTTCTTCTTCTTTTGCTACCTACTCTATTAGCCTCTAGATCTGATGGGTTCTAAGTTCTAATAGTATTCCTTGGGCATAAACCCCAATAGTTCTTCTCATTTCTGATATGAGTCCATCTATGATGTGATGAAGTTGTTCCTGCTAAGAATAATCATGGCCAGAGCATTGGTGTATGAGAGAATAGTATCTACTCATGATGGCATCCAAGGGTTCATGTGTTGCTTGCTTCCATCCTTGTATTTGCCTTCTCAAATTAGAAACTTAAAAGTACATTTGGTATTTATCATTAAATAACTCTAGCATTATACTCCACCTATAGATGGATTTTGGCTACAAAAACTGATACAAGATTTTGATTTCCTTGATGAATNCTCAAATCTAGGAATTTATTTTATGTTAAGTCACTTGATCCAACTATCTTTCACATGGCTGATTGAAATTTTCACTACCTATGCGATATTCAGCATACACCAAGCTAGAAACAAAGGCTCATAATCATCATTATTTTGATTATGCCTATGATGTCCTATACTACCCCTTCATTCCTGGCAGGCATGGTGATCATTATTATCCCATTGTTCATCTTTATCACGATTGTACTTTCGGTAGTATCTATTAGAACCAAAAGAGGATGAAGAAGATGCAAATGAATATAGCAAACAAGGAGAACTAACACCACTATGGTGTTTTCCACCTCCTCAACGCTTGTCATTTCCACATTCATTAGCTTTCTTATCACCTTGATGCTTGTCTGAGTCCCTACTTGAACTCCCACTTTTTCCTGAAACCTAATTATTGATAATGGATTATAGCTTCAAGTTCAAGCCCCCATCACTGATATCAAGGAGTTGAGAATCTTCATGTTGAGAATCCCCAAAGGGAGAATCTTCTTTGCCACTTTGGTTAAGCAGGAATAAGGGATTGGTGAATTGTTTCCCCTTCATAGCTTCATGGTGCTTCTCCTAGTATCAATCTCTCATGCATTGTGTTTCAGTGAGATAGTAGTCCCAGTAATCATAGTCATGCACAACGTACTCTTCTTGAAGATCTTGGATGCCCAACCTCCTAAGATTTTAGACTAGCGTCCCAAGTATAGATCGATCATAAGGCATTACAATGTTACCATCCATATTTCACCACCACAACTATTCATCCTAATGGAGGATGAAGATGAAGTTAGGCACATACTCATCTAGATGAGCATATACCACCATGCATTCTTGAGGAATTGGTGGATTAGTATCATCGCACTTGTGAGAAGAAGACATTGTACAATAAAAATAAGATATCATTGTGCTTAAATTATTATATTTATTTTTAGAATGATTTTGACTTTAGGGTTCATCCAACAATGTTAATGATTTTCACTATACCTAGATAGTGCACATTTCAAACAAAAAGAACCCCCAACAATGAGTCTAATGATGAGTGAAAAGTATCCCTATGCTCAACCATAGAAATCACTAAGCATTCACATGTGATCTTATTACTAGTCTTTAAGAAGTTAACGTGCCCTAACAGTCATTTGTTATCTTTCTAACTAGACTTGTGATATGCAAAGTTATGGTTAAGTGTAATCGAGGCATACGATTTTTATTATGTTTATGTTTTATGTTTTGAGTGCTTAAAACAAAGGATGAAATAAATGAAGTAATTCAATTGCTAACTTAATCTAACTAACTACACCTAACTAATCCTAACATAAGCATCCATTCTCACTTGTTGTACACATCCTAAACATATTTAGCACTACTGGGTTACTAAATGTTAAGCATTACTAGAATTACCAAGCGCCAAGTGTATGCTCTAAGTGGTTGTACTTATGTGCTTAATTAATTGCTACTTAGTCAAGCTTAGTTTAGCCTAATTAATTATTTAATTACTTAAAGCATTAAAGGATATTGCATAAAACATTAAATACATAAATAAATAAATAATATATGTCCAAGTGTTGTAAGGTTTATCAAAAGGCTCATCTTTATTGTCATTCACACTACTATGCTTAGGTACATCAATGCTTGAATACAGATCCGTACACTTTCTAACTCCTGTCGCAGGCATTCAGAAAAATATTCTAACTTTCAAATGACAAAACTGCAAGAGCTCCGCTATAACTATTACAAGACATCCTATAAACACATCAAGTGAACACACATTTATAAACTTTATTGTGAAGCTACATCGATGGGGCCTCATAAATGTAGCAAATGCTACATCGACAAGGCCATGTCCATAGGAGCCCATCGATGTAACACTTTGATGCTTCATCAACCATGAAAGAACTTGACTCCAATACCAATTATGATTTTTTAGATCATTCATGATAATAGTAAAAAATAAATCAATAGAAAAACACAACAATATATCCTAGGGAAAAATAAGAAAAACCTCAACAAGAAACAAGCTCGTGAATCTTTATGTCAACTTAGATAGAATTTCTCAAACACAATGAACAGCAAAGAATGGGGAAAAAGAAAGCATAGGGATGAAAGCCAAACATATTGCCTTTGTAACCATATTTATACCATGGGATGGACATTCGTAAGTAGTGTTAACGGGATGTAAACTGGAGATGAACAATAGTTTTACATTGACTATATTTTAAATATCTATGAAATACTCAACACTTTAGGTAATTACAAAATAACTATTGTACCATACAATCATAAAAAAATAGTGCAAAAATAGTGAATGATGCCTTCACTTCACTCACATGATGTGCAAGTTGTTTAACAGTTCTCAAAGTCACAGGTTGCAGGATTGGTTTGGATTTCCATGAAAAGCACCGCCTTGAAACTGCAGCTCCTTTATCATAAAAATCAAAACGCTCTGAGAGATGTCAAAACAGTCATGTTCTGAGAGAGAGAGAGTCTTGTTCGCCTTGGAAGTGCAGCTCCTTTATTATAAAAATCAAAACACTCAGAGAAATGCCAAAACAGTCGTGTTGGCCTTGAAATGCAGCCCCTTTATTATAAGGATCAAAACGCGCTAAGAGAAATGCCAAAAGTCATGTTGGCCATCGAAAACGATGTATGTCTTGTTCTACTTGTAGCCATTATCATCCCATGGTAATTGCTCCATGCATATTTCGAGATTTTTTGGAAAAGTTCAAACTCCCGCGACATTTGCACATATGGTTGATACCAAGCAAAGGTCAGAAACAGAGAGCGGAAGATACCTACAACGACAAGGAGGAACGGCATGGGAATGCAAACCGTAACAATGGATGCAGTTACAATGCCGCCATGCCTTTAATTGGCTTCGTTAAGTTAAATGAGAGGCGAGGATCTCGGTACGGTCATCTTTTCCAAAATGATGCATAGACCTATATGTATTATTGCAGTTGTCTTTTATTTGTTACAGCAGGCACGCTGAAATCTTGCAACGAGCTCAGCGCTTACCGTATGCCTCACTGCAATTTGACTGTTTTGTTTCGTTTCGCTTGGTTTTTTTTCTTTCTTTTTTTTTCCGCCTTTTGATCCGTGGGCAAGGAGTTGATGCTTGAATGCTCTTTTTTGGTTAATGTTACATTGTTTTCTTACTTGTGTAATTTTTGCTCAAGTTAGTGCAGGCAAATCTTTTATTTGATTGATTTTATTTTAATTGATATGGAGAACTTATTAGCTCAAAAACAAAATTGTTGAAAATGTTTGTAGAGATGAATTTCAATCATGGTTTATAGTGGGTTGCTTACCAAATATGAACCATTGTTGGGTTATCTCTATACATTATTTTTTTTATACTAAGAATGTAATTCTGAAATTCACCTTAAGATTCAAAGGTATATGTAGAGAATTAGTTCCCATGTTTAATTGGGTTGCAAAATTTGATTGTTTTTCACACATTGTTGAACATGACAAAATCCATAGGAGTTTCCAATACATTCATGGTATTTGGCATCATATCAATTTTAACTCTCTTCTTTGTATTGACTATCATCACTGAAACAACGAGGCCTTGAGAAAATCACAAGCATGTTAGAAGCACAGTTCAGGAGGTTTAGTTTCAAACTCTGGAATAATAATTATGATCAATCATCTGCAAAGAAAACTGTTATTGATAAGATTGAACTTAATTTGGTTCACCCTCTAATAAGGAAAAGGAAGAATATATTTTAGCTTTTGGGTTATACTTAAAAGAGAAATCTTGTTAGTAATCCTTTTCGGACTTTTAGTATTCACAAGACTATTTTTTGTTATATATTTTATTACAATAATTTTGTGGTATTTTATTGTTATGTAATTAAAGTGACACTTTGGAAAATGATATCGACTTGAATTATATGGGTGTTGACAATCCTCCCTCAAAAGTAAGTTCTATTTAAACTTTTGAGTTGTTTTTAATTTGGTAACATTCCATATAGAATTGCCTTATAAAATACTAATTTTTTGTCAAATCATTATGCACTCATTTTGGCTGTCATATAGAGACAACTAATTATGTTGACATAATTAGGTTAGTAAATCAAAATGTTCTCTTTTAGTGCAATATTAGAATTGCCTTATTTATTCATAAATGCAAAACCTTAATTTGCAATGTGATTTTTCTATACG
The DNA here is from genome assembly GCA_015680685.1 of Gnetum montanum. NCBI lineage: Eukaryota > Viridiplantae > Streptophyta > Gnetopsida > Gnetales > Gnetaceae > Gnetum > Gnetum montanum. Next base: position 733,452 of record MNCI01005122.1, on the reverse strand, counting down.
ATTTTACTAGTTTCTCCCCTCTCTATAAATTATTGTTTTTATAATGAATTCCCTTGTTCACAAAACTTACAACAAAACCTCCTACTCCAAAGAAAGTTGTCTTAACCTAAGAAAAATAGACAAACAACTTGAGTGGCATAAGTGAGTTAGGAAACTGGAACAAATACCTAAGAAAAATTGATAAATAACAACTTGAGTGGAATAAGGAAGTTAGTTAACCAAAACAAATACTTATATAGGTAGGAAAATGTAATAAGATCTATGTATGGTTTTATCTAGAAAATATGATATTTTAAAGTTGCAAAGGTATTAATTATTGCAAGTACATAAATTTTAACTCTATCATAGAGAACATCTTTAGTTTTGTCTATATTAGATTTTTTTAAAAAGGAAAAATAGTAATTTGTCAAAAGATTAAAATATTACAAGTTTGATTCAAGCATCATTGTGAGGCTACATATGGTGTAGATAAATCAAAAGTTTGTATACCATAAAACCAAAATATAAGTTTTGAACTTAACAATAGAACTTAACAACAAGCATGCATAGAAGCCCCAAGAACTAAACAACCAAACATTTTAGAAGTGGTATGGAGGTTTCTTCATGATCAATTAATGCTCTAGTTTTTTTGGAAACAAGAGCAACATTCTTCATCCTCTAATCCTCCAAAATTGAAAAATCTAGTGCAAGATAGTCCTTTGAAATTAGCTACATAAAAATTCCACTTAGCTTAAAATAGTANTGCTTGCATGTTGAATCCTTCATTCCTAGTACTAATGTAGAAGAATGAATCCAATACAAACTTATCAATCCAAATATTGAAAGCAATGTAGAATCTCTTAATGGCATAACTACCTATAATGGTTCCACATAGGGTCTAGAATTCAATAATACTTTAGCAACAACATCTTTATAACCCTTCACTTTGAGGAGATAAGAAGCATATGTCAAGATCCAATACTAAGTTCATATTAAACTAATAGTAAAATACTATAAAT
>MNCI01005122.1:696807-732343 GCA_015680685.1 Gnetum montanum | reverse complement strand
GAGTAGAGATTTTTGTTGAGTATTTAATCATTGAAGAAAACTATAAAATAGAATCAATTTTTAACCTGACTCATTTTTAACCCAATTTGAATTGATTCATTAGAGTAACTTGAATGATTTGAACAATTTGGAAGTGGTCAATCACCAAAACTTAAAAATACTGTGAGAAATTGCAAATTTAATTGATTTTCTTAGGAGACAAGTAAACAAAGTTAAATAAAAAAATAACTGATACAATGAAAAATTCTTTAAAATAATAGAATTGAGCATAAAATATATGCTGCTTTTTTAAGATGAGCCACCCAAGTTACTCAATTTTTGTGACTCATTTTTCAAGTAGAGTAGAGATTTTTGTTGAGTATTTAATCATTGAATAAAACTATAAAATAGAATCAATGAAGTGTTAAGTTGTAAATAAACCTTGCTATATGCAATCTATATTTTTGAATTTCAATGTCAATCATAAGCTTAAACATGTACATCTTGTCAAATTATGATAAAATAGAGTAAACAACCTTTTGAATCTAACATTTTACCCCAAATTATCCCTTTTTTAGGCCCAAAGCTCTTGTCAGCCATATAGTTGACTCACTCTCCTTTTTTAGAATTGCCCTATAAATAAAAACACCTGAAAAGAAAACAACTCTGTTCTATTTCCTTTCCTTCTAATCTCCTAGCCCTAATAAAGTTAATAGAGAATGCAATTTCAAGCATTTCTCTTACCATAGAAAGTTTTTGTATGTTTAACTTCAATAGTGCATTCCATCTGGACAATAACCCTCTATAAACCATCATCTGAATCCACTTGTACAGATATTTTTAATAATCAGTTTTATGTTTTGAGCCAGAAGTTTCTAACATTAACTAAAATGAAACCAAACAAGAAAATATCTTTGCTTTCAGTACCCTTACCCAAAATAAAGAGTATCAATGGCAAAAGGTTACTGCAGGGAAAAAAGGGTCAAACTCTATGGATCAGAATACTTGGTTGCTTTGAGGTTAAGTAAAACCGCTGAGGTTACTGTAGCATTTCAGGATGCAATAAGGGTTTGCACCTGTTGTGGTGATAAAAAGTCCACTTTAATAACACAGATCTACCAGCCATTTTGGGAAAGATGGGCTGCATGGAGATCCTTGACTGAGTTCAGGGCATGGGATCACTCTTCTTAATCCGTTGCTTATAGATCATGTCCGGTCTTTTCTCCAACGACCCTACCTCGCCCTGTTCTCAATCCTTCATCGTAGCCATGTTCTACGGTGCGTCGTTTCTTCGTTTTGCTAAGCATCCATTAAAAAAGCTGTCGATTAAGCAGCGGGAGCGCAGGAACCTGATTTTTTTAAAATATGCTTAAAGCAATTTGATGACGGAGGTAAGGAGATGAAGACATGCATACATGGTATGCCTCATATGTCAATTTTCATTACTTGATGATGTTAGTATGGCTATTGACGGGGATTTGCATTTATTGAGTAGGGACAATAATTTGTAAGCCTGGCACAAACCGAGATTCAATAATTGATCGCGTACGTACATGATGGCAGTATGCGATTAACAATGTAAGAATGTATCGTATATATAAAATTTTAAAGGATGGATCAGCGAAATTGTGAGATGCTTTCGGGAGGTCAGGTATGTACGTATGTTGTAGAGGTTAAGTAGATAAAAAATAGAATGAAAAAATTTGCCCCACAAAACATTTTTGCAAGATAAAACATGCAAATCGTCCACAATATCATTGAATTTTCGTTACTTAAATTTGCAACACAGTATTTCAATGTAATACCATGTACGTCAGCAATGAGCGCACCAGATGGAATCGCTTATGATTGTGGGCCAAGCAAGGCGTCACAAATTCCGAAGTCACCACAGCCTTTCGGAAATCCACGAACACGATTCCATAAATGACTGTGCCATATTCCATTTTGTTATGGTGCTTGCGCCAGAATGAAGCCTCATGTTGTGGCGTTTGCGCTGCCATGGCAGGGACACATCAATCCTCTGTTTCAGTTAGTTCGCAGGCTCGCACTAACGGGTATCGTGGTGACATTTGTCAACACAGAGGCTCGGTACGCAGAGCTGCTGAACAGTAATGGCGGCCAAGATCCATTCACAGCTGCAGGCATGTCTCTGGGACTGGATATCAGATCTGCTACGGTCTCAGATGGGCTGCCGCTGGATTGTGAGAGATAGATATGTGTATCGAGATGAGCTCTTGGAATCCATGCGAACTTCCATGATTCACCATGTCGAGAAGCTCATGTCCAGACTCGTAGCGCAGGAATCCCCGCCTGTGTCGTGCCTGGTTGTTGATACGTTTCATACCTGGCCTGCTGAAATTGCCAACAAATTTAAACTTCCCTTTGCCAGTTTCTACACCCAGTCCGTTGCTGTTTATTCTATGTATTTGCATTACAATGATCTGGTACACAATAAACATCTTCCTTACCCTGAAACTGGTATGTTTGCTTTCAACTTATCTTTGTTTAGATCAAAAAGTTTTAATTTTCCTTTTCTTCCTGTTTATTCTGTTGAATAATCAGTCGCTTCTCTTTTTTTCTCTGTGTTTTCCTGCTACCTTCACTTTAGATGAATTTGTATTCGTTCAAACTCGTTTTACAACTTTGAAGCGTAGTGCGATGAAGCCGTATTCATTCAAACTGTACTCATTTTTAGTTTTCGTTTGTTTGTTTTTTAAATAATGTACTGCGATCGACTTGTTTAGTTCTTTCACAGGTTAATTTTCTGTCATTGCTTAAATCCTGTTTCTTAACAATGACGATTGTCTGAGCTCGGCGAAAATAAAACCCATAACCCAGAAATCAGGGGCCTTTATCGCAGAGACTATACAGGATTTAACGGCTGAGCCAACCATCTAATCTTCCAAACTGGTCAACCATGGTTATCTAAACGAAGAAAATAAGCACTTACTTTACTGGTTCCATTATTAAATGTCGGGCATCGTTTTTGGAATATACTTTTCTACTGTACTCGTATTCTAAAACATGCATTTGAATAAAAAAAAACTCCACTTCACTGCTTGAGCCACCTATACATTTATTAATAATCTAAAAAAACAACTTTTTGTAGATTCATTTAGATGTGATGGCTTATAGATGGTTATTTTTGATTAATCACAGAGGACTGCAATGCCAAAGTAATAGATTATCTAACCGGGCTACCGCGGATGAAGATAGTAGATCTGCCATCGTTTTTGCAGGAAAAAGATCTAAGTAATGTCGTCAACAAGATCATCGTGGAGATGATGGAATCCGCTAGACAGGCAGACTGGGTGATATCCAATACCGTGGACGAGCTTGAACCTGCCACTGTGTCGGCTCTCAAGAAATCAGGCACACCTTTTCTCTCCGTCGGTCCTCTGTTACCGGAAGAGTTCATGGATAGACTAGAGAACTCTGCACAACGTACTAAAACCAGATTCAGCTGCAGGGCAAGCCTGTTGCCGGAGTTCGATCTTTCAGGTTGGCTTGACTCAAAACCCAAAGAATCAGTAGTATACATCTCGTTTGGGAGCTTTTCCCGCTGCGGCAAAGAGTTTCTGCAAGAATTCGCAATGGGTTTGATGCAGAGCAAGCAGTCCTTCGTTTGGGTGCTCAGGCCAGATGTCATGAATGACTGCTGCGCAGTGGAAGAAACATTCCCTAAAGAATTCGCAGAGAATATAAAAGATCAAGGTATTATTGTGCAATGGTGCAATCAGTTGGATGTTCTGCGGCATCCTTCTGTTGGAGCTTTTGTAGCACACTGTGGATGGAATTCTATTCTGGAGGGCCTCTGGATTGGGGTGCCCCTGCTGGCTTTTCCTCTGCTCACGGATCAGTACACAAATTCGTGGATCATAACTGAGCAGCTGGGCATTGCTAAAAGCGTGGGTTTGGTAAATTGCCGAAGCAATGGTAACACAAGAGTGGCTGTGCCCAGACATGAGATTGCCGCTTGTTTGGCAGATTTCATGACAAGGGGAGAGCAACGCAGTGAGGCCAAGGCCAAAGCTGAGTGGGCCAAGGGAGTGGTGCGCAAGGCGGTGATGGATGAGAATGGATCCTCCGCAAGAAATCTCAAGTCATTTTTGGAAGGGTTATCAGCAACCAAAGCATCTGTGGCTGCCGTCTGTGCTACATGATCCTGCTGATGTTGTCGAGCCTATGAATATCGGCTATAGTCTATGGCTTGCGTTAATCTTTTCGTACGCGTCAGGGTGTTAAGTTAAGTGGTGACACGGGTCAAAACTAGTTAACAGCATTGAGCAGTAGTTAACAGCAGTTAGAGCAATAGTTAACCAGTAGTTACTAGTGCAGTTTCCGTTCTCTTCGGCCCAACAAAAACGTTGCTGTTTATATAATTGTATCCAGCAATTATTATTTAATAACAATTGTCATGTATTTTTGGCGGTGTGCTTGCTTAAACGCCACACAAACCTCTGTGTGTTGCCCGTGTTTTTCTTTTCTTCGGTTCTTCGGTTCCTGAATTTAACACAGGGAGGGAGCATTCATAGTACCACACAGTAATCGATACACATTTATGATGAATTCATACATGCAAATTTTGGCAAAACTGAGTACCGTAAAATTTTAAGCAGCAAAATCAATTCTTAAAAAGGGTGTATTAGCCTTAAAATGGGGTTTTCACCATGTTTAATGGAGTTTTAAAATTGAAATTAAAATTTTATTATATTTCTTTGGATTCATTGGATAGAAAACAATAAAAATGTACATGTTATAGGTTTTGAAAACATTATTAAGTGTTTTCTGGTAGCATCAATCAAAGTTGTAAAGATAATGGTCACATGGCAAACCATTTCATTGAAATAATATGTTGAGCAAGTGTTTTAGTAAACAAATCAACCAAATTTGCAACTAGAATATCTCATCTATGTCTAATGTGCTCTAATGCGAGACATCGTAGGGAAATGCGATATTAATCTTCAATGTTATTTGTATTGATGTTAATTTTCCATGATAAATTTTGAGCTATCTACCTATTTCAATGCTCATTCAATGATGAGATTGTTGATGTTAACACTCCCATGCTCTCATGGGGCCATGATTATCAATGTCTCTATTTCTCGTTCTTAATAACCATAGTAAAAATCATGCAAGTAGTGGGCATTTAAATTGTTGGGTGGTGGTCATTAATGACGATGGTTGCAGACATTAGTAGCAGACATTTCGAAAGTTATGGACATAGTGTACACTTAAATTGGAGAACATGGACATTTATTACGCAGAAGTGGTGGCTATTTCTATAGCCATTACATGAAATATGGGCATCATTATGGATGATTGTAGCGACTATAAAACCAGGAAAGGGGCCAAGCTCTATCTATCAATTCGATAGGCCTCTTTCTATTAATCTTGAGGGGCAGCTTCCTCTCCAGAGGTAGCAGTTTCCTCCTTTCTTTTCTTTTTTCTTACAGGGTTTCGAGGAGTCAGCAGCTCAAAATCATATCCTTGTGGGCCTTCCTAGCAATGGCAAGAGGGTTCTCTCTCTCTTTTTTCTATCTTCAGACATTGCAGCTCACATGCACGAAGTGAAACGTGCGATTTTCTTTAGGCCATCAACTTGTCTTGATGGTGCAAACGTGGGTGGATGATTTTCCTCTTTACGATGGTGCACAAAAGGTGGCAAGCTTTAAGGACCGCAGTTGCTGCCCTATGTAGACTATGGTGGGTAGTATCTCTTTCTTTCTTTCTTTTTCTCTCTCTCCCTCTTTTGCGATGATTACAATCTTCTTGCCTAGTAGTGGATGCCATCAACAATCATAGATCAGTAATGTCAATGTCAGTAAGACTAAGGAAAATTTATTTCTTTAGTTACTCATTGTATTCGAGACAATTATTTAATTTAAATTTCAGTTTTTTTTTAGTTTATTATTTGCAACAGACCATGTAGCCCTCTCCAGCTAAGACTATTCTCAGGTTTCGTACCCATACAGGAGGCACCATAGACAATAGTCTTCTAAAATAAGTTTTCTTTCTGGGTGTTGGTGCATCCAAAATTGATGTATCAACACCTTTTTGGTGCTAGAAGGAGGGCCTTTCTCCCGCCTTTTTTTTATAACTCTTCTTACCATTTTTCTAGCCATTGTTATGCCATTTTCTAAAATGCCTATTTTTTGTCCTTTTCCAGCCTTTATTTTATTTTTATTTCTTAAAAATTTCATTTTCTTTTTTTCAAACTTGTTTTCAACCATTGCCTTGAAAATATTTTTACAGAATTTTGAGCCCTTTATTTCCTGTTCTCAAAAGTTCATTTCTTGAAAACTTTTGGGTCTCATCATCCATTTTTCTTTAATCCTTTTTTTTAAAACAAAAACTCCTCATTTTTCAATTNAAAAAAAAAGAGAGTCTTTTTTTCTTAAAAAAATATAGCATATTTCAAAGTTTTTCTTCTTTAGCAAAAAAATTATTATTTCAATATTTTCTTTTCTTTTACACAATTTTATAGTTTTATTCTAATAATTATAGTTTATAGTTTTGTTTTATGAGTGAAATTCCCTCTGCACCTAGTCGACCAATTGTTACCCACCACTTTACTTTAACAAAGCAACAAGCATCACATTTCCCAAGCTTTATTCCTAAGAGAACTCAGACTAGGATGACAACCAATCAACCTCTACTTGCCTTGGTTAGTAACCCCTTCAACTTCACTAATTATCACGACATCCCAAAGTTACTCCAAAACATAAATTTGTTTTTACGATCCCACAAACCCTACTAGCAATGCCTGCCAACATGTACAATGTTTTGAAACCTTACATGGGATCCACAACATTGTCCAAAATGATGTAGTATGTAGACTATTTTTGACAACATTAAGAACCAAAGCAACTCAATGGTTCTTAATGCTTCCCAATACTTCTCTTAATTCATGACAAGAGTTCAAAAATAAGTTTCTGACTTAGTTTGACAAATTCACGAGCCCTGCCATGGCATCTAGCAACTTTACCAACCTAAGAAAGCTATATGGGGAAAATGTTAGGGATTATAATCTTAGATTCCTTCACCAGCTAGCTTATGTGCCAAGTGAGATGAGTTCACAACTCGATGGCATCCTCAACTTTTACTTTTCTACCATCGACCCATTCTTTGCCTATGCCATCAAATCTAATTGAAACATAACAAAAATATAGGGAGCAATGGCTAAAGCCATGGAGTTAGAACAAAATACCCTTATGAATAGCATTCAAACTCAATTTAGAATGGTGAGCATTAGTAATCCCATGCAATCTAACCCTCTACCTCTACCAACTTTTCCAATGGCCAATACTATGCTTCAAACTCCTATTCCCCTCCATATGACCCAACCTATGAATAGTTGCTTTCAAGGTTCCACATCTTCTTCATTCCTACCATCTAACACTAGTTTGAATGATGATCAATCGATGGCCTTAATCCAGTCCATCATAAACCCAAACAAGGTATCTAATCCTATTGAATTCACAACTCAAGCTCAAGATCAAATGATCCAAATATTAACTTCACTTCAAAAACCTTTCAATGAAGTAGTTGAATTAAAGAGAAACAACAACAAGGGTCCTATACAACCAGAAAAGCCAAGTTCATTAGCCAATAATGATTTTTGCCACCTCCATAACACAAGGAAACATTATGAGAGGACTTGTTCTCAATTCTTGGCATTATATGGCGATCATACCCAAGGTCAATAAAATGAGAAGCCCCCTATTATGGTCCTTAATATACCCCATGAAACTAAGAATGAGGAAGTGCCTTCATTTGAACAAATCATGGTAAGTGACCCTATCCCACACAACACTCGATACTGCAAACTTAATGACATTATGAATACTACACAGCAATAAGCTAGGAATAATCCTTATACACCCCCAAACAGGAGAGTCCCTAGTGAAAACAATGTAAACAACCAAACCAGGTCATCACAAGTAAATGTCCCACAAGAAGAAAACTCCCCTCCTCTACCTCTACCTAGAAGAGCCCCACCTCAACCAGAAGCCAAGGACATACATAAGACTTATGATCTAGTTGAGGATTTGAAGAAAATCAAAGCTAACATTTCAATGTATGACCTTTTACACTTTAATAAAATGAAAGAGGTGATGCAAAATACATTTCACACACCTATGACTAGAAAAGAATCCCCAATCCATGAAAGGCAAGTTCACTTTGCTAAAAGTCCTAACATGCTATTAGTACAGAACATAAACAATTCTATGTCAAACAAGAAAGATCAACTTCCTTTCCTAACAACCTTGAATATTTTAGGGAAGAATGCTTACATTTGTTTGATGGATTCTGGGGCAACTGTTAGTGTCATGCCTCTTGAGGTATGTAAGGCTTTAGGAGCCCAAATGATACCACAAATAAAAAGTGTGATTCAACTTGATGGATCTGATGTACATATAGTAGGATCATTGAAAGGGATGAAGGTGCAGCTTAAACAATATCCTACATTTACATGTTACATTGATATCCTAGTAGTTAACATGTTGTCCACTTATGGTGTACTCTTATCTAGGACTTTTGGAGCCAAGTTTGGGGGCTTCTTTAGGTTAGTTTTCTCAGAACTATTAATCCCAATCAAAGGAACATCTGAATACATGATCATACCAAGAGAACCTTTCTACAAACAAGTGGTAACAACCTTTAATCAATAGAGTAAACCTATAGGAAATAAAAATACCAACCCCTTTGTTGGAGTGATTGAGCTAAGGTTTAGCGAATATTTGATGAATGATGATTTGGGCAAAACCCCAGGCGTAAACCCTTTTACGTACACATATTCTATCAATTATCATCAAGCTTTTAGGGAATGTGAGAGGGTGTATGAAGATACTTTGCCATACCATCAACATGATAGAAGAACTTTTCTTTTTGGTGACCCACCACCACTAGGAAATGATAAGGATGTAAGTGAGGTTCCAACCAATGAAATATTAGAGAATGGACCAAATTTTGATGATGATCATTGTTACCTTGACCAAAGGATTGATTTTTCTGATTTCATGAATTTAAACACTTGGATACTAAGAGTAGATGGTACCTCTTCCAAGAAAGGATGTGGAGTAGGAATAATGCTTATACCTCCTGGAGAAGCTCCTGTTCTTAAAGCCATCAATTTTTCACAACCTATGAGTAATGACATGGTCAAATATGAAGCACTCATACATGGGATCAAGTTAGCTTAATATTACAACTTGTTTAAGATTAAAATCTATCATGACTCCCAACTAATAGTAAACCAAGTCAATGGAACCTTTGACAATAAAAATGTCACCATGAATGCTTATAAATCTTACATTCTTGAATTTTTTAAACAGTTTGAATGTGTAACCATTGAACATATACCTAGAGAGGAAAATTACATTCTTGATGCACTAGCCTAAATGGCCATCACTCTGGATGTCCTGTTCAAACACAATGCTTGGGATTTAGAAATTATTATTGAAAAGTGAAATCCTATTCTATTCTTGATAATGTGTTTTCTTTTCAAATGTTTGACGATGATGACCACATTTGTAAATTTCTATTTTCTTAAGGAGAATTTAATGATCAAGGGGATATATCAAAGGATGTTATGTTTTTAAACAAAATATCTCCTGAAGTAGTAGTTAGGGAACCATTATTTGACAACTTACATACCAAGACCATAGACTTGTCCAAAAATACGAATTGGCAAATGTTAGTTGAGACAAAGAAAATCTAGATTCAAAAGAAAGGAAAAAAAATCCTATTAAAATAGGAGTTTTTTTTACATTTAGATGAAATACAAAGCCTATTCAAATTACTACAAGAGTTTAATGATATTTTGAATTGGACGTACGAAGACCTTAAAATTTCCAATCCATTAGTAATGACACATACAATTTCTCTTAGGCTAGAAACAAAACCATTTAGGGAAAAACTTAGACCTATAAATCAAAGGATTGAAGCCCTCATGGAAGCGAAAATTGAGAAGCTCCTAGAATCCAAAATTATTTACCCAGTGAGACACTCTAGTTGGCTATCAAACTTAGTGCCTATTAGGAAATGTACTAGTGAAATAAGTTTATGTATTGATTTTTGCAACCTTATTACGTCTTGCATTAAGGATAATTATCTACTCCCCCTTATGGAGGAGCTTTTGCAAATTGTGAATGGGGCTCAAAGGTATTCATTTTTGGATGGGTATTCAGGATATAACCAAATTTTAGTAAATAAGAAAGACCATTACAAAATAGCTTTCACAATGAAATGGGAAACTTTTCAATTTGCTAAAATGCCCTTTGGCCTCAGAAATGTTGGCTTTACCTTTCAAAGAGCTATGTATAAAAATTTTGAAGGGCTGATTAGAAAGTGCATTATTATCTACTTAGATGACTTAACTGTTTTCTCCAAAGATCGAGGTACACACCTTAGAGACATCAGAAACATTTTTATAAGATGTAGGCAATTCGATATTACCCTGAACACAAAGAAATCTGTCTTCGGTGTTCAAAGTGGTAAATTCCTAGGTCATATAGTGACTAAGGAGGGGATTGTGATTGACCTAAGTGGGTGAATGCAATTTTAGAAGTACCTTACCCTTTGTCCAAATCTAATGTAAGGGCATTCTTTGGAAAAATCAACTTAGTTAGATGATTTATGCCCATCTATGCTGAATTAGTTAGATCATTGAATGAGATGCTTAAAAAAGATAGTAATATGCACTGGACAAAAGAAAGAAAGAAAGCTTTCCTCACTATCAAAGAGACCATTATAGATGCCCCTATCCTAGCTTCTCCTTGGTATGAAAATGACTTCCACTTATATGCTTTTTTTAGTGACATTATTACTACTAGTATCTTAACCCAAGATATAAATGATCAAGGTGAGAGACCCATATATTTCATGTCTACATCTTTAAAGGATGCAGAACTAAGATACTCACCTATAGAGAAGCAATTGTATGCTGTAATAAAAGCCTTGAAGAAATTCCACTACTAATTAAATGCAAAAGTCTTTGTCATTGTCCCTGACTTAGCCACCATTTCTTTAGCTAAATTACAAGATCCTAGTGAAAAATGTGCTAAATGGATTATGATTGCAAGAATATGATATTCAATGGAAGGTAGCCAAGTTAGTTAGAGGGACTGGCCTTGCCAAGCTAATTCCCAAAGTCTCAACTTTAGAAAGTTGTGATGCACTCGAAGATAAAGAATCAATTCCTTTTCATATATTATCCATTGATGAGGAAAATGATATCCCATTTACTCCCAATCGATTGTATGATCCATGGTATGGTGATATCAAATTTTATTTAACCTTCCATTGTTGTCCCTTAGATTTACCTAGATACAAGAGAAAGCTTTTAATATCAAAATGTTCAAAATTCACTTAAATAAGTGGTGAACTATTTAGAAAGAACTTCCAAGGGATATACCTTAAGTGCTTAGACCTAGAATAGGCTAACAATGCTTTGAAGAAGCTTCATGAGAAAGGACACATAGGATACCACTCATTAGTTCATAAAATGGTGAGGGCTGGTTATTATTGGCCTACTATGATAAATAACACTCACAAATTGGTTAGAACTTGTGTCCAATATCAAATATTTAAGGGTAAAGACCCCAAGAGTTTAGCCCCTTTATAGTCCATAATAGAAGTTAGACCATTTGCACAGTGGGCTTTAGATTTTGTCGAAGTAATTAATCCTTTGTCTACTACCCTACACAAGTTTATCTTAATAGCCACATATTATTGCACACATTGGTTAGAAGCAAAAGCAACTCAAACGACATCATCTCATGAGGTCATTCACTTCTTAGAAAATGATATAATATTGAGGTATGGCTATCCTTATGCTTTAGTAGTCAACAACGGACCCACTTTCATCTCCATAGAGTTTACAAATTGGGCTAGAGAACATAACATCATTATCAAGGTGGTAACTGAATATTATCAACAGGGTAATGGTTTGGTTGAGTCCTCTAACAAAATCATATTAGATGGAATTAAGAAAATGGTAGCCTAAAACCCACGAACTTGGCACGAATAGCTAAAATGGGTAGTTTGGGTAGATAGGGTCCATTATAAAGAATCAATCAAGACTACACCATACAACTTAGTGTATGGACAAGAACCAATATTGCCAATTAATTTGCAAATTCCAACATGTTAGTTCTTCTTGGACTATTTGGCAACTAACGAGCATCTAATATCACGCGCATGTGACATTTGGAATCTAGAACTTAAAAGGGTTAAAGTGATTGAAAATATATGTAGTCGTTAACAAATTATCAAGAAATGGTTTGATAAGAAATATGCAACAAAAGTATTTCAAGTAGGTGACTTGGTTTTTAAGAGGGATAAAGCATTTGGTCAGACTGGCCCTCAAACTAAGTTTTCTTCTATGTGATCTAGCCCATTCCAAATTGTAGATTTTGTTAGCCCCAATGTATACAAAATTTCTGATTTGCAAGGATGTAGGTTACATAGAAATTTTAATGCATTTCATTTGAAGCATTTCTATGCAGGTGCCCCACGTGGACACCTAGTAGATTCTTAGTTGCATGCTTTCTTTCTCTTCATCATGCATTTCATTTGTGTATAGTTGCATTTGCATATTTTCTTTGCATTTCCATCATTTCTTTCTTATCATATTGTTTTCATTTTTTCTTTTCACATGATTTTAATAATCATTATGGTCTTTTGAGTTACTAGGCATTAGGTCATCAGAAAACCATCTGAAAATAATGTGAGTATAATGCTTTATATAATATTTCCTAACATTATTACCTAAAATCTCTTTTATACTATATATTTCAATAATTCTTTGATTCTTCTTAGTCTTTTTCAAGGTTTTAGTTTCTCTAGTTATGTTGGATTATGGATCATGAGATTTGTGCTAATTTGTTTATGTAATCATCATGATCATGTGAGTGTAGGATAGGTTATGTTGAGAATGGTTAGCCATAATCACTAGGTGACCTTGGAAAATCTCATTTTCCCTCTCATAAGCCCTAGCCCTCAAGTGTGATGATCCATGGTTACCCTAGGAACAATGGGGTGAAGTGTGTTCATCTCTACTTGAGAACCCTTAGCCACCCAGATACCTACTATGATGTTATCAAATTACAATTAAAGGCACATTCATGAGGGTTAAACTACACCATGGACAAAGTTCTGAAAGGACCGTGTTCATTGGCAGTGCAGCTAATCAACTAGACTCATGTTGGAATTCCTACCTTATGAATGAAGTACACCATGAGCAAAGTTTTCTCAAAAAATAAAAAATAAAAAATAAAAAAAATAATAAGAATGAGGATCATGTTCATTGGTAGTGTAATAAGTTCTTAAGTGTGATGGGGTCTAGCAGCTATCCTTACTCTAACCTCCATTTCCCCTTTTGAACCTATTTTCCAAGAAAAAAAAGGCAAATAATCCCTTTTCATCCATTTTCTTTCTCAATGTATAAAAAAGGGGTTTCAAGGAAAAATCTAAAAGTTGTGAGTAGCCACAATTTAATATGAGCCTATCCTCCTCATAAATTTTAGTATGGATCTTATGCTTGAAGTAGTCCGCATGCTGTTGAGTTTTACTTTGTAAGAAGATTGGGAAAGATATCATAATTATATTTTAATTATATATACATATATGTAGTTAAAATAAAAAAAATTATATATTTAGAGTTTGATTAAATAAGATGGTGTGGTTTGGGTGGCCCATGTCTAGTTCTCTTATGATTATAGGGTGATTTTTATCATATTTAGTTTACTTTTAAGTTTCCATTTGCTTGTTTTGTGATGTTCATGATTCCCTACCTATTGCATCATTTTAAAATTTCTATGGTCTTGTTCCTTGCACTTGCATGCAATTAAGAGTTTGGGTGCTAAGTGTTAATTTCAACACTTCCATGCTCTCATGGGGCCATGATTATCAATGTCTCTATTTCTCTCTCTTAATAACCACAGTAAAAATCATGCGAGTAGTGGGCATTTAAACTACTAGGTGGTGGTAATTAATGGAGGTAGGTGCAGACATTAGTGGTAGATGTTTCAAAAGTTACAGACATAGTGGGCACTTAAATTAGAGAACTTGGGTGTTATTAGGCAAGAAGTGGTGGCGGTTTCTGTAGTCGTTACATGAAACATGGGCATCATTATAGATGACTGCAGTAGCTATAAAACTAAGGGTGGTGGGGAGGTGGGGGGTGGGGGGATCCAAGAGGGCTCTTTCTCTTAGTCTTGAGGGGTAGCTTCCTCTCCAGAGGTAGCATTTTTCTCTTTTCTTTTCTTTTTTTTATAGGCTTTTGGCTGATCTTTAAGGAGGGTCCAAAGCAAGAGCTAGTGGCTCAAAATTAGATCCTTGTGGGTCTTCTTAGCAATGACAATAGGGTTCTCTCTCTCTTCTTTCTATCTGCAACAATGTAGGCATTGTAGTCCATGTGCAAGACGTGAAATGTGTGATTTTCTTTAGGCTGGCAACTTGTCTCAGTGGTGTAGACGTGGGTGGACAATCTTCCTCTCTATGCCAATGCACAAAAGGTGGTAGATGGCAGCAGGATTTAAGTACCACAATTTCTGCCCTATGTAGACTGTGGTGGGTAGTATCTCTTTCTCTCTTTCTCTCTCTCTCCTTCTTTCATAATGATCATGGTCTTCCTGCCTAGTAGTGGATGCCATCAGTAGTCACAGATTGGCAGCGTTAGTAGGACTAGGGAAAATTCATTTCTTTAGTTACTCATTATATTTAAGATAATTATTTAATTTAAATTCCATATTTTCCCTTTTTAGTTTATTATTTGCAAAAGGCCATGTAGCCCTCTCCAATTGAGACTATTCCCAGGTTTTCGTACCTATATGGGAGGCACCCTAAACAATAGTCTCCTAAAACGAGTTTTCTTTCTATATTTTTCCACTTTTTGAAATACTACTTATTTTATGATTTTGTAAACTTGGTTAGAATTGCAAATTAAAAAAGAAAAGAAAAGAAAAGAATGTACTATTTAAATATTTTATTTATTAAACCATACAACTTCCTCATGAAGCCATCTTTTATAATGAATTTCCATCATCACTTTTTTGGAGTATTTATCTAATGAAGAGACAAAAAGCTTATGAGACTAGAGGTTCAACCTCTAATGACATCATCTATGCTTTAAGAACCATAATATTATATTGTTTTTGTCTCTTCACTTTAAATTCATCAAGTAGATAAATTTTTTGAATTTTTTTGGCCGATAGGCCATTACCAGTGAGTCAGAAATCGGTAACGCTAATATTTTGTGGGTAACGCTGACCAACGTTGACTTTTTCACGGACTTTTTCACGGCCCATTTCAGTAACGCAACTTTGTGAATAACGCTGACGTGTAATGGTGACATGTAAAATTTCAATATGCTATTTCGGTAATGCAACTTTGTGAATAATGCTGACGTGTAAAATTCCAGATATGCTATTTCAATAACGCAACTTTGTGAATAACGTTGAAATTCTACACAGGCCATTTCAGTAACCCTACTTCGTGATGCGGCTAGAACCGCGGCCTCTATTGCGACAAAGACCAGCAAATCTGTCAGAGCCGCAGCCTCCCCTCTTCACAGCTTTTGCTCTACTGCAGCATCTTTGGCAGCCATGTCACGATGTTGCATAGTCTACAATGCGAATATGCCATGGCCATCACCCTGAGAGGGACGTTAATATCTGCAGATGATGTGGCAGCCATACCACGGTGCTACAAAGTGGTGTACACAGGCAGATGCGCAACGTCGCCCATAAATCCAAGTGCAGAGCAGCAAACAGAAATGCAGAAATGCAGAACAACACGAAATCCATGGCAGGGTTATGCCTCTGTTCGCATACACAAATATATATGATACTCCAATATATATGGAATTTTGGAATCCATTTCTCCGCCTCTGCAAGCAAGGAGGAGGAAGTAGAGGGTCTGTATGGTGATTCATGTTTGCATTTCTAGAAACGTTCACAACGACGGCAACCTTAACGCTGGGCATTCCAGATATTCTCGAAGCCAAGCTAACCCTTGCCGAAATTGGGCAGCGTCTACAGAGCAGGAATCCGCTGGATCTAGACGTTCTCAATCGCATCATGTGGTGCAGCGTTTCTTCTCCTTCGTAGAGAAGGACGCAGTTAGCGACGGCATCATGTGCTACGGCCCAACTCCGGCATCAAAGTGGCTATTGACGTCGGCAGAGAGTGGCCACGGCCACGCGTCTCTGAAATCCCACAGAGGGAAGGTGCCAGCATATCTCTTTTTATTTCTCCACGTAATTGATTTCTTTTCAAAAACTGTAAAGCAAAGAACTGGTAATAAAATTGACAGCATTCATATAAAAATATGTTGACGATTTGATTTTATATTTACATATTTTTTTACGGAATACCACATTTTGGCATGGCATGGCATGGCATGCCATGCCATACTTTAGTGGTGCTTTGTGTATTTTTCTTTTTTCTGTTTGCCCATTGCAGTGGCATTTCAGCACACAGTATGGCGTGCAGACAAGTAGGCACCTCGGCTATCCGTGTTGCTGCTTCGGTCATCATTGCTTTGTGTTAAGCTAATTATCTTTTTTTTCTTTAATTTTAATTTAAGAAACTCTTTAACTATATGCTTTGCCATGATTAAAACTTGTTTAGAAAGGTTGCGTCATCTTTCGAAAGGTTGCATCCAGAACTCTTATCGAGTGCCTCATAAGAGAAGTTTAAAGCAGAGGCTGCACCTAGAAAATTAAATTCAAATGAAAGCCTACACACTTGGCCTTGTGCCTCACTTGCCCACCTTGGACGTGCCAGTGGTGGAGAACCAGTTTTATCATTTTTGTTCCTTTGTCAATGGAATAGGTGGTCATCAATGGAGGAGCAGATGGACCAAGTGGTCATCAATGGAGCAGGTGGAATCAAAAGACTGAGGGCCAGCTGGGTGCCAGAATGAACAACAATTATCACCTGCAATTTTAAAGATCGAGAACAGTAGAGGGAGGGGAGGCAGAAACCCCCGTTTCGAAGGTGCTGGCCCTGACTCTGACTGACTGAGACTTGGCCATATTTTGTTTGATTGTTCAGTGCTGCTACTGGCCTACAAGTCCAGGCCATAATCCATGGACGAATGAGAGGAATTGTTTGATTCATGCTTTGAGGGGGAAGTAGGTCTGCGTTTTCGTTTTTCATTTTCTGTCCCGCGGGTTGTAGCAGATCGAGCATGAACGGAGCGTGGCGGCGGAGATTTGCTATTACGGGGCCTGCAACAATGCGATGGTGGGCAACAGTGCTGAAGGTTTGTTGCGGAGATGTGCTATTACCGGGCCTGCAACAATGCGATGGTGGGCAACAGTGCTGAAGGTTTGTTGCTACGCACTGGCAGGATAATGGGTGGCAACACTAACGCAAAGGTCACTGCCACAAAAAGCACAGACAGTTAGAATAGGAAAGGTGGTGCTCTTACTGCAGGTGACAGCAGTTGGTAGCAGAGCATGACTTGATGTGGTTCTGTGTGGTCCATTCAAGGACCTGCGTTGGCCTCAAATGATGGCTGCATGCTGGGTGCTGCGTGGACCTTTGTTTTGTTATTTTTTTCTTTGTTTTCATTGCTCCTCAATAACGCCGCTTGATAATAGTCCTCATTTGTTTTGGTGGTCCTAATATTTTAATTGTTGTTTTGCTGCATTTTTCCATTCATAGTCGTAGTTTCATTAGTGAAGTATCTAATAAACTGCCTCTGTTCCAAGTCCCTTAAAGGATAGTTACATCCAGTTCATCATAATGAAAACGTTTTAATATTTTCTATTTTGTCATTCTCTATAGTTTGGCTTTCAACCTTTCCAATTTTGTATGCAGGATCAGTGGAAACCCAAAGAACCCTTTCTGAAATTTTGTAGCAAAACAAATCTTTGAGGCATTTTGGGAAAGAATTTGGAGAGCAATTGTGGACAGATCTAGGAGTCAAAGGTGCAGACTTGAGGAGGTGTGCTTCTTGCAGGTATGAGTGGACAAGGACAAGGCTGCACCAAAAATTATTCTAGTTGTACTTATTTTTGAGGTAAGTCTTTGTTTTATTCTACTATTTTAAATTTCTATTACTCAACTTTGGTCTCTCTTGTGTGGTTTAAACATAGAGCTTGTGTTTCTTTAGAACTTTGGTTAATCTTCATTCAAGTTGTCAGTTATCTTTATACTTTTCATTTCATACTTCATTAATGCACAAATCTCCTTGTTGAAATTTTAAAATGAATAATTGTTTCTATGCCAAAGTTATTTTGGACTATTATTTGCCAAAGTTATTTTGGACTATTATTTACCTGTTAAATTTATTTAGGCATTCATAACATTATTGAAAATGACATGGTGTGTAGGGTCTTTGTAATAACTTTCAAAAGTAATGCCACTTAATGAATTTTAATGCTCCCTAATGCCTCTATCAACTCATGGCTAGACTTTAAAAATAAGTTTCTACTTGCGGGGTCCCTCAGGTTTGGGTGCACTGTCAACTCATCGACAATGTGCCCAAACCCCAGGGACCCATCAAGTCCTGACCACCTCAGGGCATCCTTGTTAGCGGGTGATATGTCTGATCCCCAATCCGTTAAACAGTAGTTCCGACCAGGTCAGGCATGTCCCAGGGGGGAGAGTTATCCCCCCACCCCCACGTTAGGGCTTTTTGGGGTGTTCATGATTAGAGCCTTGACTCTCCTTAGGGGTTTGGAGGCCCGGGTACTGCTCGCCCGGGCTAGCAGCCAGGCGACAACGATTTTCTTTAATTATCTGGGCAATACCTATCATGTGGCCTTTGATAACGTTCTCAATCCATTCCAGCATTTGGCTGTACGATTGCAAGGGCAAGGTCAGTGTCTCAGAGAGCGTTCCCTCAACAGCTTGCTGTAGCCCCCTAGCACTAGATGGTTGCCCCACCATCTGTTCTATGGGGCCGATGTCTTCAGTCGGCGGATCCCTCTCTAGGCTTGGGCCAACCCGCTCTGCGTGCAACTTTTAGCCATCCCTTGAATGTGGTCACTAGCCGTCCGAGAGATGGAGCCCTAGAAGAACTCAGTAGCATCAGCCTGGGACCACGCCACCAATGGAATCATTCTTTTCTTTCAACTAATTTTTACCATTTTGAATGTCAGATCATTTGTAACTATACATTTTCAATTATGCAAGTTTGTACATTGATCATTTCTGCTGTATTACAACATGTTTATGATCATTCAATAAAGCATTCCATGGTCTTACAATATTTCTATCTGTTATGTTTGAATCATCACTGCAGTTGAAGACGACTGGCGATCACTAGCTTAGTTATATATATTTATAATATATATCTATAAATTGGCCGATAGAATCTTATACGATTACAAATAAAAATTTCTTTGACTAAAAAATTTCACAACTTCTGGACGAAGAACAAGATTTAAAAACCCAAATTTTCATGCCTTCTGGATGAAGAACAAAAGTTCTGTACCTTATTTTTCCTAAGGATGGGTTTTCTGAAAAAACAAATTCCATGAATTAGTGTATGCTCTCACTATCGGACGAATTTATGCTCAACAATCCAATGCCAGGCCCGAGGTGATGCCAAACCTCCTCTATCGTGATATTTATCCAATGCCTTTTGTCTGGTGCAGAATCAGCTGTGGTAGCTCTCACCCTTTCGGTTGGTGTTCACCTTGATGGCCCCAAACCATAGAGGATGGCCTAAGCCTCTCCTGTGGGAAAGGTTACCTTTGGGTTAGGAGCTTTCGTCACCTTGACCTTCTCTTTGAACCTGTTGTAAGCCTTAGAACCATCAATGACATTTACAAATGCTTCATACATAAATGCCTCGACAACAACATCTTCGTATAACTTGTGATGGGTGGCATTCTCCTATTTATACATATTCTTATGGTTTCTTTGGGTCTGCCCCCATTCAAAAATCTTAGTGCTGAGGTCTCTCAGATCTTGACATTTCTAGTTCAGCAGGTCCATTTGCATGTGCTGCTCTATCACCTCGTGGGTACTCTCGACATTTTGTTGTGCAACCATCCAAAACTTGGCATGGTCTACTACTGTGGTGCATCAATTCTCGTTATTAGTTTTGTGGGCCATGAGTAACTTGTTCCTCGACTTGAGATCCTCCACCTTGGACCTTAAGTTAGCCTCCCTTTGCTTTCCCTTCTGGGCTTGTTTCCATAGCTCCTCATTAGTATGCCTACACTTCCACAGGGAGCATGCCGAGTGCAAAGCACATTTGCAAACCTCATTGTATGCATGACGAGACACCTTAGTTGCTTTTGACAAGAATGTGGACATGACATCGACCTTCAAAGGTCATGTCAGGTCCCATTTGAGTCGATAGGCTACCATGACACAAAGAATAAACTATTCGCATTAGCATAGTGCAAGTAGAAAATTCAAGAAACTTTAGCATAGCAATGTGAGAGTGAATAACACCACTACTTATCCACTTCATGGTCCACCTATTTAGGGTGCTTAATCATGTCATCAACAATCCCTTTCATAAATGTGAATTTTTTGGGGATTTAAATCAAAGTGGGTCCCGTGGCATCAGAAGTAGCATCTGTCACATAACTAAACACATTAGCAATGACCAAAATGGACTATGTTAAGGAAAACATATTTCTGAACTTACCAATGTCCGATGGTGGTCCCTCTTTAGGCTGATGCAAAACGATGGCAGAGGCCTAGCAGGAAGTTCCTCTCAGGTCCCTATGGACCTCCTCTTCATGCATTGGTTCTTTTCCTTTCAGGAGACTAGCATCTTGTTTATTTAAAGGGGACTCCTTAGTAGGAGGATACTCCCTAATGATGAGAGGCCCTTCCTTAGTTGCAAGAGCTCCCTTCTTCTTAACTAGAACCCCTCTCTCCAAAACAGGGGCCTCCATGTCCTTATTCATCACCCCTAGCTTAGGGGCTGGTACCTCTTCATTTCCTACTTCTTCTTCTTCCCTCTGTTCTGATAGTTAGACAAGTTGGCATTAGTTCAAAGCAAGTAGCCTAAAGCAGATGCTATGCTACGTTGCATCATCTAGCGTAATAGTGTAGTAGACCATAACAAAAAAAACACTGAATGAAAGCACTTACCAATAGGAGGTCGTGTCCTCTATAGTTTAAGCTGTAGTTTGTGTCCCTCCTCCTCCTTCACATGAATGGCTAGGGAAGGCATCTTCCACCGTAATGTGCTGGCCATTGTTTCAGCTATGAAATGCTCACCTCGAGATATGCTACCATCCACGATGGGGGGTGTCTCTCCTACGCTATATTGGCCATGAACATTGCAGGCCACCCGATCCTTGGTTGTTATGAAAAATGACTCCCCAACTACTTATGGAGGGTCCTAGGCTCGAATGCTCTAGAAGACTTGGCAAATCTAGGGTCTGAAAATTTGGTCACAATTCCACAAGACCTAGTTTCCTCTCTCCCAAACCACCAGGAACTCTACAAAGTGCTTGAAGTAGCCTATATGAAAGGCATAGTGGATGTTGGAATGAGCCTCCATTTTTGCATGGTGCCCCAAGATCGTAACCTGCAAGCCTTTGCACAAGGACTCGGCCTAGTTGTAACGAGTCCCCTCCTCGATGACTTTGTGCATTATCCAGGCCTGCTCAAGCCCTAGGACCTTTCCCTGGGTAAGCAGCTAGGGGAATGCACGAGCATGGAAAATAGGGTATAACTCCTTGATGGGTCCTTCCTTGAGCTTCTCCATAGGAAGCCCCTTTTGCTCCTTGGTGAGCCCTAACCACTTCTGGAGGTCCTTCTTCTTAAGGGTCAACTTTTTCTTGGACTTTGACCCTATCAAAATACCTTCGGCATGGACACTGAATAGATCCACAAATAGCTAGTCATTGATGTCAATGACCACATGCATGCCATGCACGCATAGGAAAAAATGGTCCAACTTGTCAAAAAAATACTTGACCAAGGTGAGCATCTTAGTTGCGGGAATGTTCAAGTTTGAGGCCAGGAATAGATTCATAAGCCCTACCTTTTTGATGTTCTAGAGTAGAGCATCCAAAGCCCTAGTGTTCAGCTAGCGTTGGCTCTTCTCCACTTTTTCATACTTGAGGTAGACGTTTTCTCCTTGCGCCTCGGAGGTTACCACCATCACCTCCTTAGGCTTCTTTGCCCCTGCAATAGGTTCACAAAATGTTTAGCACAAAGACATGGGAAATTCAAAATCTGAAAAGGAATTAAGCATGTAGCACTTACCACCCAACCTACCAGGTCGATATGGTAGTGGGAATTGTGGGAGTTCAACCAGAACTTCTTCAACCATGGTTGGTTTGAAGGGTTTCGTCCACTCCTTGTCCAACCAGCCTTGCCTCTTTCACTAATCGTAGAGGGGAGAGTACACGTTTGGGTAGGTGTGGTACTCACATCCACATTAACAAATCATGCCTACCTGTAGGTTCTCAACAAAAGAGAACTCCTGTAGGGCTAGCTGTGTCTTGGCTAATTGATCTAGTAGGTCATGAACACCATTCTCATTGAGGAAAAACTTGGTAGGAAACACATACTATTAGCATTAGTCCACCATGGTCAATGTCGCACAAACATAGCATAGAAAAGTTGCAAAACTCACCTTCCATCAATGTAGATAGTTCCTTGAGGATTCTGGAAGCATGTCATCATGAAACGTGCAAGGAATAATGTGTTGAAGCAGTGGTAGCAGTCATACTCGGCCATCTCCCAGATCTAGGCCAAGTGCCTTAACCCTATTGGATGCTGACTAGATCCTTCTCCCTGCCTACTTATGACTACCCCATCGGTCAAGAACCTCAAAATGCCTAGGCTTGCCCCAGGAAAAATGGCTTCTATGACAATGGATGCCTCCTCCTCCTTTAGGAAGGACCAAACGATCACGCTGAAGTGGTTGAGGAGAAATTGCAAGAAGTCCTGTGACCTGGGCCTGAACTAGATCCCTCGGTCCCCCATACGTATCTGGGGAGGAGGAACATTAGTCGTAGGTCTACCCACGTGATACAAGATCCCTCTAACCTCTAAAACAATCAGCCTAGGTCTCAAACCTGCCCTGCATAACATAATCAGCAAATGTTGGCATCATATCTGAAGGCAATACACACGCAACATAGTAGTAGCGTAGCATAACCCTCTTCCAGAGCATAGCACAATAAGGGCATGAAGGCCTAGTGTAGCAAGAACATGCAAATAGCCTAACATATCAATAGATAATTAACAACATGCCTTAATGAAACTTGTGTTGCACTATCGCGTCATACTTGGCCTAGCCCTTCTAAGGGTTCTACATTACACCATTCGAAGAAACAAGCAACTTAAGCTGCCTAAGCCCTTGTGGTTATGACAGCTATGGTGGTGGCAGCCTAAGTGGCTTTGCATGCAACTATGACATAATTTTCATGCATTTGGCATGACTAAAATGGTGACAGCAGTGATGTAAGGGCAAAAATGACGTGATGAAAACAAGAAAACATAGGTAACCAAGAATGGATGCAAAGTGAATAGAATGCAAAACGAAAGCAGCGAATAATAGAAACTACAAAACAAAACAAAAAAGCAGAGGAAGTGTAACTTACTGGGTCAATGGTGTACTCTTCTGCACTGCAACGCACGACTACGTTGCACCCCCAGGGTCTTCTTCGCCTCATTATCCTTTCCAAGTGCCAAGTGAATCTTAGGAGCCATTGTCTTGATTCCAAGTTTACACTATTCGCTATAAACAACTCACCTCGCTAGCCATTATTATAATTGCTCCGTGCTCCGAAATTGCCTTGTGCTCCAATGTAGGCTCTATGCTCTTACGCTGAAAATGGAAAAAATGCCAAGGCTTAATCCCTATTTATGGCCATGATGTCAAGATGGGAAAACTTTCCGTCCTCCCTCTTTGATTAATGCGGAGTATGCCATATAGCGTAACATGCTCTCCATGACATTGAAGCACTATTAGCATTAAAGCCTTGACAGGCTTTGAATCAGTCGCATGCTTTCCCAAAAATAAAAAAATAAATTTGTTTTTGTTACGGGTCTAAAAAGACCTTAAACTAGAAATCCTAGCGTAGTTGCACTTCTAATGGTCCAAAAAGACCCTAAACTAGTAGTCCAAACCTGTTACATTTGCAATTTGCAATTACATGGGTGGTTTCACATCTTCCCAAAGTTTTGCAGTTTTACATTGACAATGTTGCAATTTATAGCAGTTTCTTCTTAGCATGCTCGTGTGTTTGTCTTAATGGTGTTGCATTTCTCATACCTACCATTTCTCGTTTTGCATACCATCATTATACATGTTGAAATTTTTCATGTTACAATCTGGTAGTTTGAAACAATACTAAACTAGTAGTTTGACATTTGCACATTAACAGTTTCATAGCTTTGCACCTTTCCATCTACACTTTACATCTTTAGTGGTTATGCACTCTCATGTCTTGGCAGTTTGCCATGACCTTAAAATGGAAAAATTTTAACCCTTACATTGTCATGCTTATCAAGTTACATCTTGTCATTGCTTTGCAAATTTTCATTATACACAATCTCTGCCATAGACACCTCTTAACCAAGCTTTTGTCTCATGTTGACAGGTTGAGCAAGAGATGGAAGTCCATCGCGGCCTCTCCACGCCTTTAACATTAGCAGGTCCACAAGGCGAGCTCGCGAGACAATTGAACCCCAACATGATCAATTGGGGGTTGACCATAGCCAGCACCATAGCAACCTTAAAAGCATCCCCAGACTGGCCCAAGCATCTAGTCAAAGCCCTAGATTTAGAAGCCAGGGATGTGACCAAGGACCCTCTTGTCGAAATTCCTATGACCACATCAAAAGGGGAGATAAAAATATTGAAACTCAGCTTCCTCCTAGACACACGAATGCACAACAGCATAGCCAAGATCCTGCAAGACAATATCAATGCCTTTGCATGGTTGTACAGTGACATGCCAGGTCTAGATCCATGGCTGATTCAGCAGAACATCATCCTAGACCTGCGCATAAAGGTAGTTAAGCAGAAGGCTCACAAAGTTAAGTTGAAAACTGCATTAGCTGTGAGGGATGAAATCACCAAGCTATACCAAGCTGGTTTCATCTGCATAGTTGACTACTCAGAGTGGGTGTCCAACATCATTGTGGTTGTGAAAAAAATGGGAGGAATACACATCTGTATTGACTTCCGGGACTTGAACAAAGAAACAATCAAGGATAACTTCCCACTTCCAAGCATCGATCAGCTCATAGATACCACTGCTAGTCATGGTCTACTATCCTTTATGGATGGTTTCTCTGAATATAACCAAATCCATATTAACCTAGAGCACCAACTATCAACGACCTTCATGACCCCATGGGGCACCTTCTGCTACACCATGATGCCTTTTGGGCTCAAAAATGTTGGGAGAAACATACCAGTAGACCATGACCTATATCTTCAGTGACTATATCCTAGAAATGTTAAATGACTATGTGGATGATATATCCGTCATGTCCAAGGAGGTAGCTGATCACCCACGTGACCTAGGAATACTCCTCAAGTGTTGCCAAAGGCACGACCTACACCTCAATCCTAAGAAGTGCATCTTTGGGGTAAAAATCGAACACACGTTGGGGTTCGTAGTGTTGGAGGCTGAAATATAGGTGGACCTTGACAAAGTCAAGGCCATTGTCAACCTGGAACCTCCCAAAAATCTTAGGGAGCTATGTGAAGGTTCATAGCAAGGTTGACTGACAAGTTACACCCCATGCAACATCTTCTAAAGAAGGGAATTGACTTTGAATGGATAACCTAGTGTCAACAAGCCTTTGACAACTTGAAGAAGGAGCTTTCACACCTCCCAACCATGCATCTGCGACAAAGGGACAAACCCTTCTTCATCTACCTCGTCACCTTCAACACATCTGTCGTGACACTGCTATGTCAGAAACAAGATGACGGTTCTGAGATACCAGTGTATTGTCTGAGCCATGCACTAATAGTGCATGAGAAAAAGTACAACAAAGTGGAGAGGAAATGCCTTGCCTTAGTGTTTGCACTAAAAAAGTGGAGGCATTACTGGTTTCATAGTACAACCAATATCATTTTCAAAAGAAATATACTTTAGGCTATTAGTAACAACCTATATGAAAGTAGCAGAATAGCCTGATAGAAAGCAATAACCCCAAAGATTAATTTACACTATGTAAGTCAATCATCGATGAAGGGTCAAGCCATAGTGACCCAACTCACGCCTCGCCAGTTGACGATCAGGCAACCATAGACCCCAAATTCCTAGACGAGCATGTTAGCAATATCGATGTTGTCCCATTGCATCTCGAAGCCACTCTGCACTTCAACAATGCATGAACCATTCAAGGATGTAGCACAACTGTAGTAATCACATTTTCCTATAGAGAAATGCATGCTTTCGCTTATCGTTTTACATTCCCATGCACCAATAATGTGGCAAAGTATGAAGGGATTCTCAGAGGCCTCTTAACTTCCCAAGCATTGCACATACAACATCTAGCAATCCAAGGAGATTCACAACTATTTGTGAATCAAATCACTAAGGTCTACGCCTGCAAGGCTACACAACTGCAACCCTACTATGACCTAGCAAAAACCCTGCTTAAGTAATTTGCAACCACAGATGTGCAACACGTGCCACGCAACGAGAACACTGTGGCAGATGCCTTAGCTACCCTTGTGTTAAAAATCCCATCATATTCTTTGGAAAACCTACCAACTTCAATTATCGAATGCAACTCAAGTGGAACACATGGCCTCTATCAATGCTGTAGATACCTGGGAGTGGTATGCCAACATTAAAACTTACCTACAGCATGGAAAACACCCAGGTGGATTGACATTTACCCAAAGAGATGCAATTCATAAGTGTGCCTAGAAATATGTGCTCATGGGAAATGATGCCCTGTGTCGACGATCCTACAACAGGATATTTCTAGGATGAGTGGGTGGGGAGTAGGTGCAGAAGGTAGTTAATGAAGTGCATGAGGGGCTATGCGGTGGACACATAGCACCCAAGGCTATGGCTACAAAAATCAGACGTCTAGGGTACTATTGGCCCCACATGGAGCATGACTGCTTGTTGAAAGTTAAGATGTGCGATACGTGCCAGAGATATGTGAATCTCATACACGAGCACTTGCAGACCTGCATCCAACCCAAATCATGTGGCCCTTCCAATGATGGGGACTAGACCTCATAGGGCCTATCACGCCTAAGTCCTCTATAGGCCATAGTTTCATTATCACTGCCACTCAGTATTTTACCAAGTGGGTGAAAGCTATTCCCCTGAGGAAGACGACGTCTCAGCAAATCTGCCATTTCATCCTAGACAACATTGTAACCAAATTTGGGCTTCCAATAACTATTGTGACCAACAATGGGCCATAGTTTAGTAGTACGAAAACCAAAACCTTCTGCAACAATTTAGGCATTAAACAATCATTCTCCTCCCCTTATTATCCATAGGAAAATGGGTAGACAGAGGCTATAAATAAGTCCATCATCAACTTGCTGAAGTAGATGCTCAACAATAACAAGAGATGATGACATGAGAAAATCCTCTACGTCCTGTGGGCCTACCGAACAACATGCAGAATCACCACATGTAAGAATCTGTAGAGCCTTGTTTACGAATCTAAAGATGTGTTGCCTCTTGAGTTGTAGGTACCTTTACTTTGGATGATCTTGTCTGACATCATGAGCAAAGCCCAGAACAACGAGTCAAGGATCATCGACCTTGACTCAATAGAGGAGGAGCATGCACAGATGATGAGATGCATCGAGCACTACCAAAGTAAGTAGTAGAAGAAACATCATGTAGACCCACGTTGAAGACCAATGTAGAAGGGAGAACTCATCCTCAAGGCCATCTATGAGCATGTGAGAAAATTCTTAACCAACTAGGAAGGCCCTTACTTGGTCACTAAATCCTTCGGGAATGGAGCCTTCAAGCTGGCGAACATGGATAACAATGAGTTCGCCAACCTGGTGAATCACTCATACTACGTTTAAAGTGCAATGGAAGCCACCACCACCTACTATGATGTTAAACTGGAAATGGAACTGAGCAGCATCCACAACAACATTAAATTAGTAGCATCAAGCACCATTCACTACAATGTTAAACTGGCAACAACAACAAGTAGCATCTGCTACGACTTTAAAAGGGCATGTACGATCTGTTGAGACCTTAAACTAGCACAGTGGTTTGCTAGGACCTTAAACTAGGAAACGGTCTACCAGGCCCTTAAACTGGGTTTATGTCACATCCCCAGCATGCACCAACACCAAATACACATCAAATGAGTGGGTGCAATGCTGAGGCATGGGTGGGTTGGCACAAATCAAGAACGCAGTTCATGAAAAAATGGGAATGTGTTCTAGAACATATGTGACACCGCCACCCTTGGCATTATGCTAATCCTTCAAAGATTTCATAGGGCATTACACTAGCCCTCCAGACATACCGTTGCCACGACCTCTTGCCCAGATAGTAGTTCCTCAGCCAGTGCCTACAATTGGAGTTTCGGTCATATTGTGGGCCAGCCACAATATTGTTGTCCTTCGGCCCCCTGCCAACAACGTTTGGGTATGTGGTACATGATCCCATAGCTGAACTAGGAATGCATATCACTAGAAAGAATTCCAGTGCATCTACACTCACAGTGGCGTCTCTAAGGCTGGTTCTTCCACGACGACGCTACCAAGGTCATTGCTAGCCTTCCTACTTTAGACATCATACACTAGCAACAACGTCCAAAAGCTATAACAATGCTAGTAGCCAGCAAGACCTTTACCCCCGAGGGCATGACTTACGATAGCAGCAAATGATACAGCACCGCGAAGTGAGTGCCTTGACTAGCTTGGCTACTATAGAGTGCAAACTTCCATGTCGCGTGTAATGCAGCTCACCACCTGGGAAACACTAGTGCAAGTTCCATGACATGAGTAATGTAGCTCATCACTTGGGAGGTCGAGGGATAGCTGAAGTAAAGGTAAAAATGCACACAGCTCCCTTGGAGTACTCTGACGAGGGATTCTGCTGAACCTCATCCTTGCTCTTCTCCTATGCCTCCTTCTTCCTTTCTTTACCTCTCCACTCCAATGCAACACTCTCAAGTGTAGCCAAGTGATGTCTCTACACTCACCAAGCGACAACCTTAGCATTTTGCCTGCTGCAGTGATTCGTATTTTTTGTTGATGTCTATTAAGCCTGTTCTCTAGACATTAACAAAGAGGGATCAATGAAGCACCCCAAAAATGCAAGGTCATTCTCACTTCACCAAGCATCATAATTCACATAGTGCTACGAAAGTTCTTTGGGAGGAGAATGCTCTAAGTTCAGGTTGGCTAGTTTGGAAAATTTTCTACTTTGGGCATGAACAGGCTCTACGGATCATCTTGCCTATCCATCTAAGTAGCTTGCCTGGTCGACAGCCTACTCATAAATGATGCACAGAGTTGGCAGCAACATTCTAGATGTGCAAAATAGTTTGAAAAGTTTTCTAAGGCACGAAGTCTAGTACACTATGCTACACCTGGCTATGTAGCGTAGAAAGCTTCAGAAAACATTTGCAAAGTGAAGTGTCATGCTACACTATGTTATGCAGCGTAGCGTAGCATAGAAACAACTACACAACTAGTTTCATTATCCAAATTTAAGTTTTTCAATAGTGTTCCTTTTCATTAGGAAGTGACGGACCATGTCTGCTGCTATGCTACATTGAGCTACATGGCACAACAAGGCATAGAAATCCTGTTGAAGAGATAGAAGGTAGCTGAAAGGGAAAGGATAGCAAGGTTGCAAGTTCTGCAGTGCAGGAAGTAGGGTTTTTAGATTGGCTAGGTTTTCGTGATTAAGGCCAGACACTATGCTACGCTATGCTACATAGTGTAGCAAGTATGTAGCATATGTGTAGCAAAATGCAGGACAACATGCTACGCTACGCTGAGAACACCATGCTACAACACATAGTAAAGCATGCGGGTGGTTGTGCAACATCAATGCACTTCACCTAATTGGACTATTGGCACACATCTCCAGATGTTGACGGTACAATTATGGCATGATAGGCTCATAGTTGCAGCATTGCATACTCACATTCACAACAGTCATGCATGTCCAATGGTCATACTGGCACTTCCATCACAAGCAAGTCAACAAAGGCCCAGAGCATGTGGTGTCCAAACTACCCCTCTCACATGCCCTTGATCGTATAAATACCCTGATGAGAAACATCCAAAGGGTTCCATATGGTTCAATTTTTTTGTAAATTATTTGACTTCTCCTCTCTCTGGCACTCAAGTTCTCCTCCTGGCACATTGCAACATTGAGCATTGTAAGCTTTCTATTTGACACTGCAAATAGTTAGCATTCCCAGCTGACATTTTGTTTTGTTCCCCTTCTACCACCTTGGTAGAATCCACACATTGTTAGCGCTTATGTCCATACCCAAGTGCACAACCTGCTTTGCTCTACATGTCCTAGTCACTCTCAGGATCTCTGCACTCCATCACACTATGCAATTGACTGTATCCACCCTGATAGAGCAAACTTGTAGCTTCGGAGTGATGCATTTTTCTAACTGTATTTTACTTTGTTTACTACTTATTCCCATGTGTTGCATTATTTTCTACTTTATTTACTTTCAAGAATTACTTCACGTTTTCACCCCAATTTCAAATTATATGTTGCAAAAGGCTATATAGAAGCTAATTAAGTCCATGTCTAATTGATAAGACCATTCAGGGTGCTCTGTATCCGCACACACACCAAGCATGGCCCTCTCGCAGGTACAAGGTTGAGACTATCGTGCCACCACCAACATTTTTGGTTGCTACATGACCTTAGTTTGAAATTCCATTCCACCTTCTTCATCATCCATCTATGCTATCCATAGCTCACCTCACTACTAAAGTCCATGTTCTTGATTTCATGTCTTGGTTTGATGTATTTGAATTCTTAAGTAGAACCTTTAGGGTTTTGGTCCTTAACCTCCATTAACCATTAATCGCCTATGGGGCGCATTGACTCCTTAGGTTGAGGTTATGCAAGGAAAACCAAGGCATGTGCCTACTATGAAGAGGACCCACTTGCATATCCCTTGGTTGGGTTGATTAAGTACCTTATACATTCTTGCAATTAGAATCTTTCATACATCCAACTTCTACATCCCACCATGTGTTCCTTTACATATTTTGTTCATTAAATATATTTTCTATCAAATTTTTCAATTTTTGAACTCTCAAAGACCTACTTCAATGATTCCATCATATTCTTGGCTTTTCTAGGAATTTCATAGACCCTAATTTCATTGAAAAATTCCTTATATTTTTTGAGATATTGACATTTGAAAAGTTTTGTTGATGGGCCCCATATATGGGGGGCCTTATCAACAAGGTAGACCTATATATGAGGCCTCGTATGTAGGGCCCTATTAATGTAAGGGAAAAATAGTATATATATATGAGACTGCACTTGGAAAATTTTATATTTTCTCACAAACATTAAGGGATTTTTTCAAATTTTTAAAGCCTAAAACCTTCTAGAGCCCATAACTTACAAATTTAATATCCAAATCACTCCATTCCTCAACCTTGTAGCTACTAGAGGTAAGCTCTTTGTTGTGGGGGCCACAAATGTGTCATTTTTAATAGAAAATTTTTTGCAATTTTTTCTAACTCCCATAAAGGATTAAGTGAAAAATCAACTATTAAACACTACATTACAAGAGTTAAATCTTTTCAAAAAGCTCTAGTGACATCTATAATAAATCATTAATAAAATAATTAATTTGCCATGATCCAACCATAGCCAAAGTGTAACAAAATAACAAGAAATGGTATTTAAAACTTTAAAGTTACACATTATATCTACTAACCCATGTATGTATTGTGACCATAGATGACACCAAAAGGAAAGCATACACGAGAAGTAGGACTATCCCAACTAAGGAAGAAATAGCCTAGAATGGAAATGGACCAAAATAGCCCTAGGAAGAACTAGTTGCAACCCATGCCATAGGTCCTTTTAGGGAATAGGTAGAGGTGGAATCTATTTGATAGATTCTAGAACCAGTAATAGCAATAGAACACTCAGATCAGGATGATGCATTAGCATAAGTAGAAAATATTAAGGTGACCTTAATAGAGGTTTTCTTGAATCAAATCAAATTAAGAGAGGTCCAAAAATTGGTGCTTTAGGAGTTAAAATTTGGCCCTTTCCTAGAGCATGCACCAAGAGAAGTGCAAGACTAGCTAAAAGTCTCTCCCATGTGGCCAATCATCACTTCCACTAGGGAGTGGTACATGGAAGAGACATTTTTATTCTAGAATAATAGGCAACCTAGATCAACAGTGAAAATCAAGGACATCTTATTGTCCTACTCAGTGCAAGCCATTACTAGAATGCTTGGGTTGCCAAAAATAGGGGAAAATATTACTAAGATTCCAATGCAAGTAGATCCCAGTATCAAGAAAGAATGGATGCAATGGTGCTATGGCATCAACTACAAGGATTTTGGCATGCTCACACCAGCAAAGAGGATTCATTACAAGATTAAAACCTTACACCTTACTTCCACAATGAGGCCAAGAAAAATCACTACCTTCTCTACCCAAGCATGCACCACTTTGAGTGGCAAATTCCTAGTCAACCTTCCATAGAAAATCTATCTAAAGATGGAGAAGTGATTTAATGAAATGAATGTTGAAGAAAGACACTCCCCTTCCCATGCCTCATCATGAAAATGTATCAAAGGGGAGGAATAGTACGTTACACCAATGACATAGTTAGGACTAGTCCAGTCATGAACTAGGCATAAATAATGAAGGATAAGACACCTACAACTACTACCCAATAAAAGGAAAAACAACCACCACCTCAACCTACCACTC
The DNA here is from genome assembly GCA_015680685.1 of Gnetum montanum. NCBI lineage: Eukaryota > Viridiplantae > Streptophyta > Gnetopsida > Gnetales > Gnetaceae > Gnetum > Gnetum montanum. The sequence goes on along the minus strand of MNCI01005122.1, from coordinate 699,499 downwards.
AAAAAACTATGCCAGACATCACAACAACCATCCATTGGTTGTGAGAATATAGAGAATGGCTCTTGAATGAAAAAAAGCAATGAGTAAGCACAAGTGGAAATGATCCATCAATATATAGACTAGCAATGAGTCACCTTAATGAGGTGGATCGAAAAATCAGTTTGATGGATGGAGGTGGATCCAATTTCTTAGCTCAAATAATGCAGCTACCTGCAAGGTCAATTCTAAGAGCCATAGAGGTCATAGTATCTCTTGTAGAATAATAGTCACTCCCAGAAATTTTTGGAAATGTTGTGACTTTCTCGATGCACTTGGAGGAGGGTGAGGGGGCAATAGTTTTGGTGATGCAACACCAAGGGTAGAAGATAGTAATAGAAGTGGTTGCTAATCAAATTTCTGAAGAACTCAACACACCTACAACACCTGCATCAAACATCACTACACTCAATGATGTGTAATGTTCATAAGAATCACAAGTAGCAAAATAAAAGTAGCATGGTATGAAGAATTACTAAACCAACTGGTGGGAACTAGGTAACCACTTTTGGATGTCTTTGACCTTCTAGATAACATTACTGCAACCCAGTCAGAGTTGCTTGATGCAAGGGACAATAACATAATCTTGGATGGGCAACTAGAAATAGCTAGGGAATGAAATGAATGCTTGGTTGTTGAATTTTTTGAATTAAGAGCCTAGATTGCTAACCTTATATCTCTCAACCTAGAATTGACAAGAGATGAAGATATGTAATGTTGATGTACAAAAACAACAATTAACAGACTTCATCCATCAACAACAGGAGTACTTGGCTAGAGAAAACATGAAATTGAGGAGATTGAAAGTAGAAAATAGAAATCTCTCCATGGAAGAAGTCTTTGCTCTTTGCCAGAAAAATGTGATCAAGGTAGCTACTTGGAAATTAGAGGCTCTTAAATTTGAGAGGGTCAAGGACCATCATAGAGACTAGGTTAGTCTATAGAAGGAAGTAAATGAAAAACACATCCAGTTGATGAAGGAAAAAGTGAATGAAATCCTCTAGCAACTCTAGTAAGGAAATGAATTGTGGCAACCCATTGTTGATAGGATAGATGCCTACAACAAACTGGAAATTAGCATGAAGGAGTTGTAGATTAAGGAGATGATGGAGTACATGGATATTTCCAATCTTTGTTATGTAAATCTAGTCATGTTGACTAACAAACGACCATGCTCTAAACTAGAGAAGTTGGTGGCGAGCTTGTAGTTGTTGTACAAGGTTGAGTTTAAGCATCACAAAGACACTAAGTGAAAGCTTGTGGTGGCAAACACTAAACTTGAAGTTCTCAAGGCATAATTCACTAACCAATGATAAATTTCCAACAACCTAGCCAAAAGGATGAATGACTACTAAGATTTTCATAACGTAGTTAGGGAATTCAACATCAAATTCAAATAGTTTACTACATGGTTTGTTAATGTAAAGGAGATGTTCCCAATAATTCCCTATTTGTGGGATGTCCCCATTCCAACCCACATTGGTGACACCACGTGGACTGTGAATCCCTAGAGCAAGGAGGAGAAGATGAAGTCATTAGTTGATGCCTTTCACCTTCCACCAAAGGTTGTAGCTACAATAGGACAACCATTTCCACCTCAACTACCGCACATGCATGATGCTAATGAAGGTCTCTAAAAACCTCAAGAGCCACCATTGCCTATGACTATTTGATCTTCTCCACCACTATCATGTAATCAAAGGATATGTTATCCAATTTTCTTATATTCATGTCATGGTGTTTAATTTTGTGTCATGAACACCAAAATTTTTGTAATGTGTTAATTTGTACACTTGGGCACTTAGGTTTGTCAAGTTAGTTTGTTTTGTTAAGAGTTAGTTAATAATCCCATACCTTTTTGATTTTGTAAATGAACCTAAGGATGAGTTTTCATTCAATTGTGGGGATATGATGAGCATCAAAGTGTTGCATTGATGGGCCACCATTGATGTGGCCTCATCAACAAGCCCTTGTCAATGGGACCCTATTTACATGGTGTTGCCCCATTGATGCAGCCCTAGAGCAAAAGCTATACATACAAGCTCTTAGTTGTGTCTATGAAGATTATATTCATAGTAGTAGCAAATATCTTGCAATTTTTCTATTCAAAAGTTAGAATATTTTTGAGAGTGCCCATAATAGAAGTCATTGAGTGTGCACATCTTTATTTGAGCATTGTTGTGCCTAAGCACAATAGTGTGTACAATAATAAAGATGAGCTTCTTGATAAACCTTGTAACATTCTAGATAGTTTAGATGTTTTATTCATGCATTTAATTCTTTCATTTATTTATTTAATTATTTTTACTAAATAATATAATTAAGTAATTAAGCAAGATAAGCTTGATAGATTAAATACATAAGTATGATAGCTGCGAGTGTAACATGTATTCGCTTGGCAATCCTAGCATCGTTATTACTTGGTGCACCCAGTAGCATAGCATTTGGTAACCCAGTAGTGGATACGTGGGTTTAGGATGTGTACAGAAATTTAGACCAAATTCTTATGTTATGTTAGGACTAGTTAGAGATTATTTAGTTAGTTAAATTAAATTACTCATTAAATTACTTTATCTCTCTCTTCAAGTACCAAAGAACATAAAACATAAAATGAAAAAAATGCATATGCCTTGATTACACTTAACCATACCTTTGT
>MNCI01005122.1:578053-696631 GCA_015680685.1 Gnetum montanum | reverse complement strand
GAAAAACAAGTAGGTATTGAGGGAGCTACATGCTCAACTCCTACAGATACCATTTAAGCTACTAGTTAATAATATCAAGCAGGACCCAGTAGCTAGCGATAAATGAGCCTCACAAGACTATGGCCCTCAATGAGCCATCCATAATAGATTGTAGAAATAATAAGTTGGGGAACAAGAAAGGATGTCAATCTTTACAAATATAGAGAAAGTGTAGTCAAAGCCAAAACTTCTACAAATCCTACAAGTGAGAAAATTTTACTACAATTAGGAAGATGGAAGGATTAGTCACAAAAAATCTTAAGGAATTCTACATCATTCTAAGTAATGTTGGAAATAGAAAAAGGAGCCACAATTATGATTATGCAGCATCAAAATGTATCAAGAGTTACCAAAGTGATCATAGATCACATCAAAGAGTCATTCGATGTTCCTATTGTTCTACAAGTGAATATTTCTAGAGCGAGAGACACTCAAATGTTGTCTAGTACCTCGATGAATCCTGCTAAACACAAGAACATACTAGATAGACTACCATAGATAGGATAAGTTAGGTAAAATGTTTTTGATATCCCTATTGATATCACTATAGTTTCATATAAATTAATCACCACTAAGGAGAAGTTGGTCATGATTGAGACTAGGGAGAAGCATGAAAAAAATGAAGTTTAGAAATTACAAGAAGAGCTAACCACCAAGGCCCAAAAATGGCCATGTTAACATTTTTGGGCCTACCTACTATTAACATGGAAATAAGAGATCCAACTTAGTTCGTTGCATGAGACAAACTTGACCAAGCCAAAATAGACCATGTAAAATGCCTCATTGACCATAATATGAAGATGGAGAAAGAGAAGGACAAGGATGTATGGGATGCATTCGTGGTAGAAGCTTATATGTATGCACATGCCAAAGCACTCACCACCCTACAAGAAAAAAAATAAACAACTAGATGGTAATAATTCTTAGTTGAAAAACATTGAAAGGAAAAATAATGTTCTCAAGAAGAGCATCCAACAACTCAAAGAGTAGTTAGTCCATGTCAATCAAGATGTGAGTTTCTTGATCCATGAAAATAGAACCTTGTCAATAGAAAAAGTCTAAGCTATGCAACAAAATTCTACAATTGAAATTAGCATGTGGCAAAATGAGGCTAAGAAACATGAACAACTTAAGAAGCAATTTAAAGACAAGGTGGGCATGTATATTCATACCAATGAGAAAGAAATCTAGATGGCCAAGGCCAAAATTAGCTCAATTTCTGCATAGAATCCTGATTGGTAGCCAAATCTGGATAGTCTTGCCCATGTTCACTAAGCATGAATAAAGAATAAAGACCTATATATTGAGGATTTGATGGAATACATGAGATTAGAAAACCTTTAGCATGCTAATATGGCCATGTTAATAGTAGGTAGGCCCAAAAATGAACTGGAACAACAAGTATCAATAGTATATGCATTGTATAAAAAAGAGTTTACAAATAGAAGAGATGCTCTATAAAAATTACATGTTGTACAATCTAAACTCGAAATCATGAAAGCTAGCTACCAAGGAAAAAGTGATGTAGTAGCTAACTTAGCTCATCAGATGCTAGATTTTCAATAGTTGTGAAAGATGGCTAGGGCTTTTGAGGAGGAACAATAGTACTTTGCAGCATGGTACATAAAGGCCAATCAAATGTTTTTGCAACTACAATTCCCATGGGATGTACCTACTCCACCACACATTGCTCAAAAAGCATGGATAGTACATGCTCCTAGGAAAGAGGAGGAGAAACTTCAGGCATTATGTACCAATTTAAAAATCCTAATGACAAAGGAAAGTAATTGATGGAAGAGCCATCATTACTAAGCACATAGGCTATGACAAGATACCCCTATTCCAAATCATATGAATCATAAGCATTCACATGTGATCCCATCATATAAAGTAGACCTTAAGTTCTTAAGTAAGCTAGTTCTAAGACGTGAAATCTAATCGAGATGATCATTGTCTTCTCAATTTCACTTGTGAGGTATAAGTATATGGTTAAGTGAAACTAAGGTATATGTTTTTCATCACTTTATATTTAATGAGTTTAATCACCCAAAACAAGAATGAATGGTAGAGGAATTTAATATCTAATTAATCTATTACCTAGCTAGCCTAACACAAGTACATGTTCCCATTCTTTGAACACATCTTGAACACATATAGTGCTACTAGGTTACAANAGACTACAAGAGATTTGCTATAATATGATAAAAACTATATGAAAATCATGTGCCCAAGCACTATATTTATAGGCTAGCATATACCCTGTGATATTAGATATTTGACATCACATCTTGGGCTCTAATATCAAGTATCTGATATCAAGGTTCCAATATTAGATATCTAATATTAAGGCTCTAATATTGGATATCTAATATTAGAGCATGTTAAAATATGATTCATCATATCCCCATGACTGAATGAAAACTTGTCCTTGAGTGAACAAGAGGAGAAACTATTGGCACATTTTGGCCATTTCATGGAATAGGTGGACTTATTTGAGAATGGTGAGGTACAAAATCCTAATGAACTGAAACTGTTTAAGGAGGATTATGCTCTTTCCCATGAAGAATTCTGCAATAGTTAATTGACCATGAAGTTGGAATGACATATGCTAGATATTGTAGCTACATTTACAGGGAATTATCCATCTTGGTGTCATGAGCAGAAATTGCCTATTTTTTATTTAGTGCAGTCTCGTGAATTTCATAAAATTGTCCAAGGGATCATAAATGAGTTAGAATCATAAGGAGACTTTCCTAGGAGCAACTCAAGAGTGTCATTACTTGGGACATGCTATGGGCACAAGTTTGTTGAAATATTATGGCAACTTTCAGCCCATGCCCTGCTTGACATTCATAAACATACATTTACAGCTGATGCTAGTTGTAATCCACTTCTAGCCTCATTAACAGACATGGTAAATCAGAGTACACATGCTTTTGCATTGCTCATGGTGAGAAAGGCTATGATAGCTCTTGAATGAAGACGTTTCTTAAGAAAAATGCATCTATGGCTATTTAGAGGGAAGCAATGTAGTCTAATTTAGCACATGACATGACTGCTGAGTATCAAGCTCTGTGTGCTGAAGAAGCCTATCTATAGTAAGAGTTGGATAAAATTCAAGAGTACAAGGATTTCAAATATGAAATGGTTGATGACATTGAAAGACAATGTGGCAAAGATCCTTTACTGCATCAGAAAGTTATATTAGTTCAAAAAGCAACACATCTTTGGAACTGCCTATTGATGCATACAAATCAACACAAGAGAATTGCAGTGTGATGTTCAAAAGCTTCTCTAGATTGGCATTGAAGATTTAGACTCCTAAATATTATTACTAGTAACTCTCAATTTTGGGAGATTGTGGGAGGATTTGAATCTCGGGCTTCTGCTGGGAGGCACTTACAAAGGACCCTAATTCATCAAGAGCAGGAGCAGTTTCAGGATCAGGTTCTAGGTATCTTACTTTAAGAGTATCTTCTTTTGCATCACCAGTATGCAAATATGCACCCCTATAAATCTGATCTCGAGACTAATTCCATTTCAATCTCAAATCACAGAATTTGCCCCAAAATCCATCCTACGGTGCCGTGAGGGTTCTGACAATAAATTTTCATGATGCCGCATTTATTCTGATAGACCAACAACACTTGTCATTCTCGACCGATGGCACGACCCTCTTCCTACACTGGTGTCGTGAGCAGAAAAATGTTCAAGATTGGCACGGTGGCTGGAAGAACGTTGCAGGCGGCACCAGAGGCGAAAGCCTGAGAATTTTGTAGAATGAGGCTTCGCAGCTAGCCATTTTTGCTAGGGTTAGGATTGATCCATTTGTCAACACGTGGCCTCATGAGGATGTTCTTGCTAAGAAGGAGCCAAAGCCAAAGTCATCAAAACCTACAGCAAAGAAAACCCTCATCAAGTCATCGATGACGTCATATGCTTTGCTACAGTTTTGAAGACAGAAAAAGACTGCCATTAGCAAACCCATGTGAGAAATGAGATGCAGGAAACAAAAATGCAAATTTCTATGACAAATATTGTAGACCTCTTTCTGATTCTTGAAAAAGTTCAAGGGTGTCCATCTTGATCCATCAAGTTGTCCAATATTCTCTCCGACAACCCTCTTTACAGTTTTTGCTCTGATGCAAGATCTCATCTGGACAGTGTATTCTTTTTGGAGTGGATCGTTATGAAAAGGGGAGTTTCAGGATTCAAATTTGAATAAAATGGTTCTGGTAAGCAGTTTGCTATTGTACAGAACTCAGTTTTTGTAGATAACCTATTCTCTTTTTGTTCTTGTGTTCATGCTGATAGGATTCCCAACATGGATTCTTCCCCCAAAGCTCTACTCCAGCTTCTTGGTGGATGGCAGTTTCTACATCATCAGAGGGCTTGAATATTTTTTTTACTTCACAAAGAACAAATCAAGTAGCAAATATCTGATAAAAAAAGGCCCTGTGGGAAAAATGTTTATGTGTTTTTTAGGGTTAGATTACATGATTTTATAATACCATCCAACAACCACCTCCTATATTGCCAAGAAAAAGAAAAATAAAGAGGATATATATGTATGGAATAAGTTGCAACTATAGCTTGTATTTCTATGTAACTTAGTGATTGTATTTTAATTTTCTATGATATTGTAACCAATACAAAGGCCACTTGTCAACTATAGCCTTTTTTTCTCCATGGTGACCACTTGGCAATTAAATGAGGCCACTTGGTAGCTAAATGAGCCACTTGTCAACTACAAATTTTTTATCTCCATGGTGATCACTTGGCAATTGAATGAAGACACTTGGCAACTGAATGAGGACACTTGTCATTGATAGCTTTTTTATCTCTATGGTGGTTATAACCACCCAAGATATTTTGTAACTTACCTACCTACCTTTTGAACCTTATAAAAAGGCTTCAAGGATCACAAAGGAGACAACACACTTGGAAGAGCTCTCACTTAGAGACTTTTGGAGAAAAAACTTTTGGAGAAGACACTTGATACATCACACTTTGGAAGGCTACTAGCTAGGACTTGGGCTCTCAGTTAGAGACAAACTTTGGGTCTTGGGAGAAGAGCATTTGTAAAAAAGAAAGTGTGAAAGATTGCTTGTAAGATGACTTGCTAAAGAAAATATTTTAGCCTCTTTATCATGGTCCTATGAGTTATGTTTTTTATTTTTTATTTTGTTTAAATTGTCTAGCTAGTGGTTTAGATAGTATCATCCTTGGCAAGTAATTTTGGGATTTTTAGATTGCTCTTACTATTCTTGTTTGCCCAATAGAAAATTTCTATTAAAATTTTTCCATAGAAGTGCTTATGTTTGAAAGCCTTAAGAGCATTTTAGTAGTAAATTTTGTTATTGTGCAATGTATAAGAACTGCTATTGAAATCATTGTAAGAGAGCCTCTGCTTGTAGTCATGTCGTTGAACGATTCAATAGTCAAGAGGGTTCAGAAAATCTTTGGTATTTTGATGGGACTAGAATAGCTTCTTTTTATCTTTAAAGTGAATCTCCATGGTATTTCAATCAGAAATTATCAACTCTTTTGAAGGTTCTACTGAATGTAATTGTTGATGTCCATTCTCTAGCCAAAATGGAGTCTCGTACGTGATAGTTTACGTAACAATTTTTTGGTAGCATAGTAGAATTGTCTTGAAAAAATTGCTTATTTGAGCCTTGGAAGTTTGNCGTAGACTAGGCAATTGAACAAAATATGAACTCTAAAAAACTCACAGTACTTGGCAAAGTTGGCTGAATCTCTTTAAGATAAGTCATTTGTAGTTTAAATACAACGCAATAATTTCATATTTTCACAACCGTGCACACCACAAAAGCACACACACATACTCACATTAACTACTAAGTCTATTTGGAGGTATTTGGGCCTTGGTGTTGCTAGAGACCAGCAAGCACCTAAATCTTGTTCGAGGACACTCATTGGTGGTTGTGTCCCAAATAGTCACCAACAGGAACAAGTTCCTTACAAAATATTGAGCATGTATTTGATTATTAACTAACATGAAAACTTGACATAGATGGAATAGATAAATTCTAAGTGCTAGAGTGTATGGATTTATAATCTTTTATAAAATTGAGTGTTCATGACAATAGAATTGAAAACCCTAGATAAAACTAACATCTAACACCTTTGGCAGTTGAAGAGTAGGGGAGAAAATCCAATGATCATGAATGATCTTTGTCACATGATGCTACTACTTCTTCCTTAATGAAGACAATCCCATGTCTAGTCCATGCTTTCCATTGAAATCACAACAAAATCATGGATTAGTATGCACTATGTAACATATAGTGTTGTAGTACCTTGTCTCGTTAGTGGTTACACTTGACTAGGTTGTGATTATGATGGATTTATTTAGTTAATAGTGTTAGCAAGAAGACTGACAAGTAAGGTGAAATGGATAAGTGATCCATTAAATTTGAAAGAGTTCAAACATAAGGAAATACTTGAAGAGAGTTAATAATTCATAATAATATAAAGAGGTTTTCATTGAAAAATGTTTTGGTGATGTGCACAATCAAATATCATTGATGGGAAGCACAAAATGATTTGATTATGAGAATGTCTAAGGATAAAGAACTTAACTAACTCAATCAAAAGATATGTAAGTGGATCTTCCCCAAAGTAGGCATAGGCCTTTTATTTCCCTTGCATAATTTCAAACCAAGGAGTTTATGGGCCTATGGGTGATTAATGGTTACAAAAAGTTAAATAAAAAAACCTAGAAGAAAATGCCTAATAATTTTGACACATCAAACGAAGACATCGAATAAGAACATGAAATTAGTAGTGAGGTAAGACATGGAAATTAGAGGTGAAAGTGAGAGTGTATGTGTAGAATGGAGTTCTTGATTAAGGTCACATAAATTCCCTTGTGAATTTTGTAGTTAAATGACTAGATAAAATCCATCCTTAGTTTAGACCAAAACCAACCACATTCAATAACTTTGCATTATCATTCTAAGACTAGTCCACCCCCCTGAGGAACAAGAGTGTTCCCATAGAACAACCACCATTCCTTACTAAAGAATAAAAAATAAGTAGGGAGTGAGGAAAGGCCTTAGTTAGAGAGGACCTTTAAGCATGGGTAACATGTCTTTCTAGTCCCATAACCAATTCTTGTAGCTCATTTATTTTGTCTAAGGGGTGTGCTTTAAATTTTCTTTTTGTTGTTATTTTTTTCTTTTTTTTTCCTTCTTGTTATTTGTTTATTTGAAATGAAACCACACCATGCAAAAACTTATTCAACTTCCTATTATTGGTTGAGATGGAATGGTAAGAAATCCATGAAAACACACATGCATCTAAGTAGAAAGGCATAAAGAGTATCGAATTCCCTTGAAGTCACACCATGTTCAAACCTTTGAATCTTCTCCAAATATGAAAATTACTAAGGTCACAAATTCATTAACATTTTTATTAAGGAAAAAGGAACTACACATTTCTAGAATAAGGAAAACCATAAAGTTTTTGGATGGATGGATGTTATGGACTCACTACCTATTGCATGAAAAAGAAACCATGTCGAAGGTATCAATAATAAAATTCAAAGCTAGAATCTAGACACCAACAATCAAATAACTAGATAGCACATGCCCACATCAATTAAATTACACTATACCCAATTTTTAATAAGACACAACATTATTAAAACATAATAAAAAAATCTTATCAAAATAAAGGAAAATATACAAGAAATTGCAAAATAGTTAAGAAAATAAAATATACTAACAATGCCATAAAAAAAAATTTGAAAAATTAATAAGCTAAAAAAAATATGTAAGAAAAAAAATGTGTAAAACAAAACATTATAAAAGTAACAAGGTGAAAAACAAAAATGTGTAAAAAAAAGATGAAAAACTAAGGAGCCTCTTATATAGTTAGCATAGATGGTCATCTCCCCCACGACTAAGTTTGAAGGAAGAGATGTGACATGTCAAATGTGGTTGTCCATCCATGAAGAAATTTATTTATTTTTTCCTATGTTGGCTCATGGAAAGGTTTTTGTCTATTTTATGTTAATCAACAACTTGTTGTTTGGGTCCTCAACAAGTTCCATGCATTTTGTGCTACTTGTAGAATCAACTAACCATTGGATGCCTTCTAGTTTAGTGGCTACTATGTACAAGAACTTGTAGATTTTAGGTTTAGCTACACAATAGCTACATGTGGTAGTGTATATGCTTTTGATGGATCATAAAATTGACACATAGTTGCACTCAATATCACTATACATGATACATAGAACTTTATTTCTCTTGATCAAACCAAATTTATTTTTCCTAGAATTCTCCAAGGAAAGGTCACGAATGCCTATTCTCACATCGATAATGCTAAGCCAAGCTCTTCCCATAATGATAGGGAAGTCCTTGTTGCAATTTTCAATCTCAATCACCAATAAGTTAGTAGGATAAGACCATCCATAGATAGTGATCACAATATTCTCCACTACTTCCAAAGAAACAATGACAGACTGGTCTACTAACTCTAGATTAATGTCACTTTTCTTAAGAGGTGATAGGTTCTAGGCTATGTACATTTCATAATAAATTAGATTCATGCCTAAGCCTAAATCAAGAAGAGCTTTGCATGGGTCATTTCTGGCAATATATAGGTAAATGAGAGGACTTCTAGGATCAAATAGTTTCTTGGGAAGATTGCCAATCTTGATCTAATCAAATATGACATGATTTATTGTGACTATGTGGGCTTGAGCAGACATTTGGTTTGAAGGGACCCTAACTAGTTTTAATGAAAATGATGGAGGAGAGATAGAATTTTTTCCCACATCAATCTATGAGGGATTTTTTGAACTTTTGATGTGGAAGAATGACCTCTTTTGGGATTGATGTTTTGAGCCACTCAACTGGGGAGCCAACTTTATGTTAACAACCCTAGTGGTGGTTGATTACTGTAGCTAAGTAGGAATTTCATCCTACATGGATGAAGAATGTAGTAGTGGAGCTAAGGATGTAGGAGCATTGGCAGAAGGATGAGGAGCATAAGGGTAAAAGGTGGTATCCATCTTAGCATGTGGATAATGAGTTCGATAATATTTAAAAGGGTAGTAGTGAGACTAGAAGAAGGAGATGTGACTAGAAGAGTCACATGGAAATAGTGGTTGCTAAACATAATACCCATGTGGACCAAGTTATCTATAAAGGTATTTCTACCTTGGTAGTGCCAATGCCCATGACTTTGGTTACTACCACTATTGGTAATGCTCATATGGTTGTAGTGAAGTTCCACTTGGATAATATTGTTATTTCTGGTGGAATTTGCTAGAATTACCTTGAGGATAAGGTAGTATTCTAGGTGTTTACCTTTGTGCTAGTCATGAATTCATGGTGTACACCTTAGACTCCTATAAATGTGACACAATAGGATAACATTCCTTAGTATGTTCATAATGGTATATGTCACACCCACTGTTATCATTTGATTTAATTCCTACAACTTCCTCTATTGCAGCAATTTTCCCTTACCTCTTTGATTGGCACGTTTAGCTTCCTTGCACCTCATGCACTCATGATCACATGGACTTGGTTTAGACATAAGATAGATTGATATTAGGATTATTCTAATCACATCTTCTACAAAAGAATCTATTGCAACTATGATCTAGATTCTTCTCTACTAATCTCATTCGCAACCATTTTGATAATTCACTTTTCCATTTCACTATCCCATACCATGATCATCTACTAGGTTCTATTTGTAGATAATGTGATCCTTGTCAATTCTTTATATGGATATGGTGTTTAACCTACATCAAAATTCATCATCCAAGATTCCTATAGACTTCTTATGATGGAGTTATGCAAGGGCATTTTTAAGCATTATCTTGCTTTGGAAAAGACCCACTTGTATAGCTTTTAGTTTTCCTCAATTTAAGCCGCATAATCATAGGCCTTAGTTTTCTTCAAAAAATATTGATGGCCATCATTATCCAATTTTATGCTAATTTTGCATAAGGAACTTTTCCTATTTACTCATTCCACATGTTCGATTTGCTCCAATTCCTAAACCTATTGCTCATAATATTTTGTTGCCTTTGTTTCCAAATTTTCTAACTTTCATTTGGTTCTTATTTCATCCTCAAAATCTTCTAAAATATATTAGAATTAAAATTGAAAAAATGATTGTGAATGGTTATGTCAGCATAGCCCGATTGACATCGTACAAAAATTGTATAAATACATGTGATACTTAGCTCAGTTTCCAAATTTTGTATCTAAAGCCAAGGGAGTTTTGCAATTTTTTGAAGCTAAAAGCCTTCCAAGAGTGATAAATTCCTTACCATGTATCTATTTTTACCTATTTTTCAATCCTTGAGCTTCTAGAGGAATGCTTTACATCATGGGATCATCAAATGCTAGGCTTTGATCGAAACTTTTTCAGAAATTTTTATAACACCTTACAAATAAGATATTAAAATAATGATTCCAAGAACTAATATCAACAAACAACCTCTATTGAATTAGGAATAAAATAATAATAATAATTTCTCATATTCCTGCTATCACTAAATAATGACTTAACAATAAAATTTTAGCTTTCAACCAAACTTAACTTAACTTGATTAAGCAATTAGAAGGTATCCTAATTTAAGAAGAATATATCTAAATAACTAATCCAGGGTTACTTTTATTATCATGGATGACATTGAAATGAGGACTATAGGTAGGATGACCACCACAACCTTGGGCAAAATGACCTCATGAATGAAGGGGATAACCTCAAGAACAAGCTACCAAAGCAACCCATGCTACTAGACCCTTGCATGAGGAGCCCAAGGCGAAATCTATTCATTAGATTTCCATAGATGAAATAAGATAATCTAGACATGATGATGTTACAAAACCATAATCCAACTTGGAGGTCATACTTACTAAGACCTACCTAGAGAAGGATCGAAGTAAAGAGACTCAAAGTTCAATCATTGAATAGTTGAACATTAGACCTTTCCTAGAGTTAGCAAAAAAAGAGGTTAGAACCTAGTTACAAGGGTCTTCACTATTTTCCATTCTCTCCACTAATGGAAAATGATATATGGGAAAACTTACCTCTTCTAGAACAATTAAAAATGAAATGCAATAGTTAAGATCAAAGATATTACCATCTCCTGCTCAGTTGAGGCTATTACAAATGCCAAGAGATTACCAAAGATTAAGGTGAAGTTGGTAGCTATTCAACATAAGTGAATCTTAAGGTAAAGAAAGAATGTATTTAGTGATGCTATTTAGTGAACTGCAAGGTTCATAGTTTCTTAATCAAGGTAGACCAAACTTACTTTAAGATCACAACCTGTCACCTCAATCCAATGATGAGGTCAACCAAGGTGACTACCTTCTTTGGCAAGGCATGTACAACTCTAAGTGGGAAGTTCCTAACTAAACTTCACAAACTCATCTTTCTAAAAATTAATGAACATTTAAAGAAAAATGAAAAGGGTAGAAAGATAATTCCCTTTCCCTACCTTATTAGAAAGCTATGAAGAAGGGGAGGCATAACCTACTATGCTAATGATGTTGTTTGCAAGGGTTTTACCACATCATGACAAGAGATTATGAAATACAAATTTCCTACTAAGCTTCAAAAAGAAGAGTTATCACCTCCACTAGCACTTTCAGCATCAAATATAACTCTTAAAATAGTGGTAGCTATTGAATGTCTAAGGAAACTTAGGTAAAAATAGTTGCAAAAAAAATCCTCTAGAGATGATGGTAAATCCACCATCTACCATCTTATCAAAAGTCATATTAATGAGGTTACTAGGATCATTAGCTAGCCAATAGGAAAATTGGTCCCACCGTTCTCCATGAGAAGTGACCAAGCACTTATTTGTAGCAACCCAAACATCTAAGAAGTCACCATGTCCATTCTAGAATAAGCATTCCATAAAATCTTTGGAAATTTAGTGGCATTCTTTGTAATGATAAAAAAAAAAGGAGAAGAAGCAATAGTCCTAGATATGCCACACAAAGGTCTGAAGAATATAGCAAACATGGTAGCATACTGGGTTGGAGAAGTCCTAAGTGCTCTCATGACATCTGTTCCTAATGTTGTTGTCATGTTAGATGTCTAAGTGTTTCCAAGAGTAGGAAGTAAGGGAATGAGTGCAACACAACATGAAGAAGTGTTGTAATGACTAGTCAGAGTTGGGAAAATGATTCAAGAGATCTTTAATCTCTGAAAAGATATTTTTTCCACCCAATTATAACTACTATAGACAAGGGGAAACTTTTTCATCATGAATGTGCAATTAGAGAAGGCCACCATTAGCAATCGATGGTTGGTAGCTAAGGTTGTAGAATCTTAAGCCTCCTTGTCAACTTCATCTATTCTCAAGCTTGAACTTACAAGAGATGAAGGTTTTTAGTAGATTAAGCAAAGACATCAGGAGGCAAAAAATACAAAAGAGATGTAAATATTTGATGCATCACTATCAAAAGCAATGATGAATTCTTTGAGTCATGACCTTCAATAGATCTGTAAGGAACATCTTATGCTAACTTGAAATTGAAACATGATTCAACTTTCATCCTCAAGTCTTCATACCTACTAGGAAAGGAAGAGTGCGTACTTCTCTTTGTACTCCTTCATTTTCTTCTATTGTTGGGCCTAATGCTTTAACATTTAAATCTACCTTTCCAAATCATGTTTCATAAACAAATATTCTTTATCCACTTGATGTGTCTCGAATAATTCAAATTACATGTGCCTAATCCATACCTTTAGAGTTATTGTGGACCAATGATGTAATGATTTCTAACTACTCTTGCGATTTTCATATCTTTGCCTAGCTCCTATGTAACTTCCTTAAATAGAATACTCTATTAGCATGAGCAATTTTCAACTTGACTCATAATTTAATAAGTTTGATATCCATATTACTATCAATGTTTCTTAGTAATAGCTTGATGCTTCAATCAACTCTCTACTCCTCCTCTACTTAGTGGCTAGTCCCAAGTTAATCAATGAATACCTAGAGGACTTTATAATATGTTGGACATTGTGAATGCTGCACCTTAACTTGTGTAATGAGAAAAATACTCCTTGATAAAACATGGGTACAAGACTAAATAGGGTAATATTAATAGATCATGAGAGAATAATATAGCAAGAGATAAGAAAATTCAAAGAGATCTTCCCTTATAGCTTCCCCACCAACTATGGATTTCATCATGTGTGAAAAATTATTATCAAGATCCTACAATCCTTCAATATGAGTTGTAGTAGCTTGCACCTCATCTTAATGTGCCTCATGGGTTAAAAACCACTATTAGGAAGGGGTTCCTAACTTCTTCTAATAATAAAAATAGGTGGTTGGTAGATTTATCCTTTAGGTTGCCATACCTACATATGTTATGAAGCTTGTGGTATAGAAGGTGCCCCTATTTGGCACATGTGGAGCTGGTATGATGGTCAGATACATAATACTTCCATAAAAGGCATCTCATCTTTTTAATTGGGTATTTCTCTAATGAACTCAAGGCATCATCTTGGGGCTACCACCATGACATTCTTCCAATATATCATTCCCATAGATGTGGAATGCTTTTCTGCATGGTTGAGTATGCCTACCAATTCATAAAGTTTTTTTGTTAATCTTGGAAATATATATATCTCCCTCTTATCATGGGCTATGTATTCAATTTTTTGAATCAAGGACTTGTATGAGAAATAAGAAATGTTAATAAAATATTTATCTCTCATCATCACCACAATCTTAGCCCCCAAGGAGGAATACATCTACTTTGCTCATGTTAAAGAACTCAAGAAGGACCTTCATTCTGAGTTTGGGCTTAGTCTTCTAGGTTTATGACCACCAATTATTACCTAGCACATTAAGAAATCTTATGACTCTAGAAATTTCCCATGTCCAAATAAGGATAGGAATCTCACCCATAAAGGACATAGTACCATTAGCTGCAAGGTTGAGATAGGACTCCTTTATCTCACGTTGGTACTAAATGTAGGATTAGGTGAAAAACTTATGAAAACTCGTTTGTTGTAGTGACTACTTGAACTTAGGTAGACTAAGCTCAATGAAATAATGATAATTCTTTTCTTCATGGATGAATCACTATTATACATCATTCACATGCATACCCTCCTAAATCTTATCACTCTAAATCATAATCTATTAGCTTTGTTGATACTTGTTTGATAGATTGCTGCTGAGCACATGCTCAACCTAAAGATTAAAAATATGAAATTTTACCTCTTGATTTGCTTATATATGGAGGTCTTTATAGAACCAATTTAGGATCTAGTGATCTATGTTCTTGTTCCTCCTCCTCTTTGGGAATTAGTGGTTCACACATGAGTTCATAGACAAAGGACTAAGATCTTTCAAATTCCTTCCTTCTTAATCTATAGAGTTTAGATCATAATCTTTCTGACATAGTGATCTATGGAAGATGCTAAAAATCAAATGATTTTCCTAGGTATTATACTAACATTATAAAAAATTGATAAACATAACCCTTGGGAATACTTAGAAAAACTTCATTACAACTATAAAATCATAGCATGGATGAGTATGTAAAAAGTAAGGTAGAAATATTTAAATAACTACCAAGTTCATTAGATGCATACCTAGATTGATGCATCTCCCCCATGATTGAATTACAAGATACCAAACTTAAACCTCACAAATAACACCAATGACAAGAAGAACCATGAAGAAAGTGTTTAAAATAGACTCAAAACCCAATATTATGGTAAAACATGGGTAGATTTTTTTTTCTAGCATCATAAATATGGAAAATGAAAAATAGGAAAGAAAAATACATGGAAATGACTTGGAGGGAACCTTCTACTTATATTGGTTCACTAATACAAGGGAATCTTGCACTTGGGCAAGGGCACTAACTAACTTTTGCCGACACAAGGGGTGCATCAATGAAGTTTCCAAAATGAAGAAACTTATAATTTTTACTTCCTATGCATAAAAATTTTCTCTAATAGCCTCTAGGATCATAAATAAAGATAAAATCATGTTGAAAATGCTAAGGATCAACTAAAAAAGATACAAGAAGAGCAAGACAACCAAAATACTACAATCTTACCTTGAGTAATGTCCAAGATGATGGGAATTGAATCATATAGCCAATTTCATGAATTATTGTGTATTAAGAGATATGAAATAAATGTTAGAAAAATAAAAAAATGATTATAGTACTAAAATATTTAAATATAACCACAAGTGAGGTAAATTGAGAAGGGTTTATCATGATCAAATCTTGGAGCTTAAAGAGTTGATACTCACACAAGTGAAAGACTAATCAAGTATCATATACCATGCAAACACCACCATCACTAGGAGATAAGCTTAAGGTTACTCACTTATAATGCTAAGTCATCAATTATTTACAAGTGGGTGGATCCTCCCCATAGTAGGTACCTACCTTTCTTTCAGTTGTGAAATCCATTGATGGACCACCCATGGATTCTAAATAACTAGTGAGACATTAGAATTCAGTTAGAGTTTGTTCCCTTGGATGGAAAAATCTTTTCCTTTGCTTGATCAAATTAACTTCTTGTCATACATAATGATGCATAAAGTGGAAAGAAAGAGATGGAGAAGGAATGATGGATAAGAGAGAAAACATGAGAGTGCAACATCATTAGGTTCCTAGACAATCATTCAAGTAGCTCATGGGATCATGTGAGCATGTTCTATATCCCATGAGAAATTTACTGCTACATACTTTCTTCCATACTCATCCATCCAATAGGGATTGATCTCTAAGTCTTCCTTCTAAGTGCAAGATTACACCTATCACTTATCAGTGTCATCTAGCCTTAATTTTTCTATAGCCTAATAATTTGTGAAACTAAAATAAGGAAACAAGATAAAAATCATTAAGAAATTAATATTTATATATAGTTTTACTCCATCCATGCATGTATGCATAGTAGGTTCCTTGAATTTTTCTTTAGAAAAAATCACTCATTGATTCCTCTGGCTATGCTAACTAGTCATACATCCTAGCAATGATTATATTATGATCAACCATTTATGATTTTTTGAGTTTGGATTTGATCATAATTAGAAGAAAATGGGTTTGGGATTTAGGTGGAAGCAACATTTAACATTATGAAACTTCACTAAGATAGAGACTTTAGTCCTTCATGGCCATGGGTAGAAATGAGTAAGATATTATCTTTGACTATTACACTTTGAAAGTCAACTAACCAAGGAAACATGTTGAACATGAGAAAGGCTTACATAAGTATTGGTTCAATCACTAATTTTGTTCTTAATGTAAGTAATCATGGGGTGGGTTAAGAGTGCTAAGAATAGTAATTGGTATAGACTGATGAGCTTGAAGTTATATAATTCTTTCCATTACCTCATCTTCTCATCATTATTATTATTTATTATTTTTCTTTTCTTTTCTCTTCTTTTTCATTCTTTCTTTCCCTATTCTTCTTTTCTTTTCTCTTTTATGTATATATTCTTTTTATTTTTTATTTTTTATTTTTTTTCATAAGAAGAGGAATTTTAAATGGCCCATGAAAATCATGGGAATAATTGAAGTGAGAGAGTGCTATCTAGAGTCTTTGGCTTGCAAAAACATGAGAATTCATCCCTCACCACATGACATACATAGGTCCATGCAATCATGATCCTCTTCTAAATAAGGTGGCTAGGCATGGAAACACTTGCACCTTGGTCCAATTACACCAATTAGACCCATTCAGTGATCATAAAGACTCTCAATAATACATCCTTTCATTGCTAGCAACTAAGAACACTTCCAAGATTCTAGATCTCACATCCTAAATTTTGAATCCAACACTGATCCACAATTTTAGTAGCATTAGCTTTAATAGCTTGTAGTGTGAGTCCTAGCTCGCTATTGAATCTGAGCTTGGTTAATCAGTGATGGATAAATAAAATGTAGATGGATCAATTCTGTTGTGTGGGCATTCCAACATCAAGGCTCTACTTTGAACCCATTTGACATTCTCACATCATCATCGTATCTATAACCAATCCATCCCTCATTAGGTTATTATATGAGCATTCATAAAGCACATTAATTGATTTTTTCACACTCATATAAAAACACATTAAAAGAAAAGAAAATATTATAAGGATTACCCATTGAGCTTAAAAGGTATAAAAATTCTAACGAAACACATCAACTTTATTAAAAAAAATGAAGATAGTGGAAATAAAAGAAAAATTTTGGCATGGCATGAAGGATTTCTCCCTCATGACTAATTCATGTATATCACTTGGTAGACCTTTGAGTGTAACTTTGAAAATTAAATATGCTTAGAGGTAAAAGATGTTCTTTGTGATACTCTAGGTGTTACTAGTCAATGAGAAAGATTTGGTTTGGATCATTTGAATGACATGTCCATATGATGCTACATAACTAGAAAGGATCACAAGGTATCTTCTTATAGTACATTCTTCTAGTCTCATCCCTCCTACCAATTTCAAGGTAAAGGCCTTGGAAGACTTAGCATTAATGATACTCAACCAAGTTCTATACATGATGACAGGGAAGCTATCTTCCACTTTATTTTCTAGCTTGGTTCCTAAGAAATATGTAGGGAGTCACATCCACATTCCCAAATGATGTTGCTACCTAATGAAGATGGTGCCTTTTCATAACAAGTGTTATTGTTATCTTAATAAATACCCAAAAGGGTAGTTTTTAATTAAGACTTGAAAGGGCATGTTTTAATAATGGATGTGTCTCTTAAGGAAACCTTTGGG
The DNA here is from genome assembly GCA_015680685.1 of Gnetum montanum. NCBI lineage: Eukaryota > Viridiplantae > Streptophyta > Gnetopsida > Gnetales > Gnetaceae > Gnetum > Gnetum montanum. Next base: position 678,825 of record MNCI01005122.1, on the reverse strand, counting down.
GTTTTAACCTAAGACATTTATACCTAGGCTTAGAGGTCATGCCAAGTATATATTTGTAGAGCTGGTACAGGTAAGTCATGAGAGCCAGTTGAAGTGGGATAGGAAGTGGACTAACCATACCTTCTATCAAGGTTATAGGCCTAACCGTGGTGGTAGTGTTGGATTGCCTCTAAGGGATATATGCTAAAGGAAAAAACCCTCAAGAAACACTCTCAAAGCATGATCTAGATACACTCTTCCATATCAATAAAGCATTCTTCTCTTTCTCTTTTTGCACTTTCTCTATTATTTCCTTTATACATAATGTGAAATATCACATATATTTTACATTTGATATATTTTCTTCATATGCATAATGTTCAATATATCGTATATTTGATGTTTTCCATGACATATGAGGATGGGATGTCATAGTTGGTATCAGAGAAAACCACAATTCAAGGGCCATTCAGAACCATGGGCTAACTACAACATGAACTTGATGATGAAAAATGAAGCCACAACATAGGGAAAGCCATTGATCATCACCAAGTGCATCATATGTACACCAATCCAAGTAACTCTTACTCATCTTAATACCATAAATACAAATTAATTAAGATCATTGTTAAGTTTCTACCAAAAATTTAGTACCATGACTATAATTAATGTTATTTGTCGATCTTATTATCCTAAGCAACATAGAGTCATTTATAAGTCATCAAGTCTTCCATACATCAACCCAATAATGTTGGCATGGTAGAATAAGCTAGTGGACCTTTTAAAATATCAAAAACTTCAACTTCATTTTTGAATCCTAATATTATTGCCAATGCATAGTTCTCTCTGAGATGATTCCAATGGTGCAAATTTTGTCTTGATCAGACATACAATTTGGGAGATATCACTATTTAAAATTTCTCATTATGTGTGCATTAAAATAATATTAAATTACTAACTTATTAAAAAAATTCAAAAAATTTAGGATTGGGAATCAACTCAGAATTACCATTTATAGATACTAAACCTCCACCCTATCATTAGCTAAACCACCATTTGAACTACCGAGAAAAGGAGAATAAAACAATGATAAAGCTAATCTTTTTAAGTGGGAGGTCATGGGTTCGAACCTAGGCCCTCCCCATTTTTTTAAATATATATATATATCGATTATTAATATATATATTAAAATAATAAATATCTATATATATATAATATAAAATATATTCCTTTGTAGGCCCTTATGCCCTATGGCTAGGGCTTGCAATTGCTCCATGTAGCTATGTCAGCATGGTCACATCCACTGACAGTGACCTTGATCTACCAATGTGATACTAGCCCACCAATAGTAACCTTGGCCTATTGTCTTAGCATAGGCCTTGCCAGCAGCAACCTTAGCCTACTGACATAGCATCACAATTGACCTTCGTCCACCAACACCACTCGCTATTTACCATCCACCACACTCCCCACTACTTGCCACACACTACACTGATCTACTTCACCACCGCCCGCACCGCATCATTGCCCTACGGCCATCAAGCAGTACCATGCATGTTTCCATTGCACACATGGCTACCATGTGACACTCTACCACATTGCATGTTCCACCACCATCCTCTACCCTACAAGCATTCTTGAACATCTTTCCTATTGCCTATTGTTTGCAAATGCCATGATCACTACCTCCTATGTTGTCAATCACTACCTCTTGTACTGCTAATCACTGCCTCCCATTCCATTGATCACTACCTCCTATGTCATTGATCACTACCTCCCATGTTGTCTATTATTTCCTTCCATGTTAGTAATCTTGCCTCCCCTACCATCAATTACTATCTCCTGTATTGCTAATCATTACCTTCCATGCCATCAATCACTACCTCCTATGTTGCTAACTGTTACATCCCTTATCATTGATCACTATCTCTCATTTCATCAATCACTGCCTCCCTTGTTGTTGATCATCACCTCTCCCACCAATGATCACTACCTCCCCCAATGTGAGAAAACCCTCAATGCCATAAACACACAAGTCAGTTGTAGCACCATGAGCCACATAGGCCTTACTAGGACCACACTAGTTGCTTGTTGCAAGCCACGTAGGCCTCATTTGGAGCACATTGACCCTACATAGGTTACATTTGCATCACATGGGTTGTGAAAATCCCTATTCCAATCATGATAGCTCCTATGTAGGGTGTGCAGTGCACACCTAGGCCATTTGAACCCTAGAAAGTCCTATGCAAGCCTTGGAAAGAGCTGTGTAGTCCCATAAGTGGTCATATAGGCACAAAAGAGGTCTACATAGGCCTAGGCCATGTTTCCTAGCATAGCCTCTCCCTTCTATACTTCAAACACTACTTCATTCTTGACACATCACCCAAGCCACTACAACCACTACCATTTCCCTACACTTGTCATCATTATGGCCTAACAGTAATGGAAACATTTCCATCAAATGATGTAAATTTGGAAATTTTTGTTAATTAATGGAAAATTTAAAATTTCCATCATCAATAGTATTTTAAATAAAAACATAGAAAATTAATTTTCAAAATTTGAAATTGGTATATTTCTAACAATATAGACAAGAATTACATAATTAAGCATGCTTACTTTGGAGTAGAACTAGGATGGGCGACCTCTTGGGAAGTCTTATTTTTCACACTAAAGGTGTTAGACTCTAGAAGCCATAACTTTTGATTTCTAAACCATTTTTTGACAAAATAAAGTTGTCTCCTATAGTTTTCAACCTTTTCAACACAATGGTAAAGTTAGATCTATCCTAGGGAACCTCAAAAATTAATTTTTACTCCTTTCCTAATATAGTACCATGAGACCCTCAAAAGTTTCATTTCAGCATAACTTGAGCATACGATATTCATTTTTAACATGTGAATAGGAATTTCCAACATTTTTCACCCTTATGAACTTAATTATGACATCAAATTTATCATCTTTATACCTAATAATTTGATGATATTATGAAACTCTACCATAAAAGTCAACAACATAAGGATAACTAATCATGCCTTATTGGAAAAATAACCTTTACAAATAACCTTAAGATCTCTATGGCATGTCATTAGTTACAATGCTAGAGTTAGTCTCTTAAGGTGGGTAGAAAGGTTTATAAGAATTAAGATAACGTCATTAAATATTACTAAAATTAGGTAATGTAGCTAGAATTAGTTAGAAATCAATTAATTAGTTGATGTATCAATTCAGTCAATGTATTAATTAATGTTCAATTGATGTATTAGTTGGAGAATTAGTTGAAGGAGAAAAGTGGTCTTAAATGGTCAAGAAAAGGTATATTAATCCATCCTACAATAAAAACATATGGTAGAACAACATGGAGACTCAAAATTTCATTTCCACAAGGTGTATGATACCTGTACAGAGTGATGATCTAGAAGAGAATCTAAGAACTTTAATAAAAGTTGCAACATATAATGTGCTTGAAAGATCTTTAGTAAGTGAAAAAAAAAAATCCATGATGTCCACCATGAGCCTTGGATTGGCACAAATATCAATATCCATACATTTTAAAAGAGTTACAAGATTTGGATGCTATTGTTTTATGCGTACAAGAAGTTTTTCCATGGGAAGGTTTTTACCAATTCCAACTAGACTTGGGAAAGATGGGATACAGATGTATTTACAAGATAAAAAGTTCTTATGGAAGTTCTTCTTTTGAGCTATATAGATTAGCATATTGTAGAAATCACAACATGGATGGTTGTGTGATCTTTTATAAAGAAGCCAAGTTTGAATTAGTACAAAGATTTGAATGGAGTTTAGAAAATATGATTTTTGAAATTCTAGAAATTCAAGAGACGGAAAAAAAGAATAGTTAAGATTTCAAAAAAATCACATAGCCTTGGCAATTATTCTAAAAGTCCATCTATTAGGAATATGTATATGTGTAGTTAACATAGATTTAATTGGAAAATCAACATGTGTATATGTTATACTATGTTAAGAAGCATACTTGATTAAGAAAATAGAAGAAAGTTTGAAGAATAAGTTATTTCTAAACTACATGAATCCAGTTCCATTTATTCTTTGTGGAGACTTCAATGCAAAGGTTGGAAGTAGTCTCCATCAAATATTAAAATATGGATGTGTCAAAAAATCCTTAGAAGATGAACTTGATTTTAAGAAGATGTTTCCATCAATTCAACATGTAATTCCATGAACTAGTGCATATTCTACTTACTTTGAATCTTCAGTAGATAAATCAAATTCCATAATTTAGGAAAAAATGATGTTAATGGATAGTACTCATCAAGAACCATAGTTTACCAATTTCTTTGCTATGATTAATGAGGATGGATCAACAACATTATTTATTGAGACTTTAGATTATATTTTTTATGATGTATAATTCTTCCAAGTTACCAAATTACTAGAGTTTGTTTCTAAAGAAGAAGTTGAGAAGAATAAAGATCAAGACTTTCCATCCCACACAAGACCATCCGATCATATACCACTTATGGCATAATTACAACTATTCCAATTAATTCATAAGGTTGATCAAGATCAAGAAGTATCTTACCCTTGAATTCATTTATAATCTTTTTATTTTCTTAATTGTTAAATTTATATTTGAATTACAATAATAAAATATCCAAGATAATGAAAATTGTGAATAAAAGAATTTTCCCTACCTTCACATGGGTAACTAGATACGAGTTGCACCTTATGTGACCTTGGTTAGGACTTATGATTGGTGATTGATAGGACTTTAATTCATTTCTTGTCATTATTTTAGAAAATGAGATAAGTATTCAAAAGTACTATTTAATTTTTCATAAATTCTTCTCATATATTTTTCTTTTAGAATATGCAAGAAGCAATTTCAAGCTCAAAGAAGGAATCATAATAGGAGCATTGGAGTTAGAAAAAGACTAGGAATGTGGACTTTTTTGATGATGAATGAAAATTAAGGTGGGTAGATTATCACATCTCCATTTCCAAATGATGTTGTTTCCTAATGAAGATGGTGCATTTCCATAACAAGTGTCATTGTTATCTTAAAAAAGACCCAAAAATAATATATGTGTCTATCAAGGAAACCTTTGGAGGTTTGACCTAAGGCATTTATACCTAGGCTTAGAGGTCATGCCAAGCATGGAGTGGTGGAGCTAGTACAAGCAAGTCATGGGAGTTGAGTAAAGGAGGACAAGAAGTGGACTAGCCATCCTTTTTGGATGAGTTATAGGCCTAACCATGGTGGTACTGCTGGATTACCTCTAAGGGATAGATTCTAAAGAAAAAAATCCCCAAGGAACACTCTCAAAGCATGATTTGGATTACCTATTCCATATCAATAAAGCATTCTTTTCTTTCTCTTTCTATACTTTCTTAGTTATTTTCTTTATACATAATGTTGAATATCACATATATTTTGCATTTGGTATATTTTATTCATACGCATAATGTCTAATATATCATATATTTTACATTTATCATGACATCCAAGGATGGGATGTCACATAGGGTATGACTAACTTGTCAATGTTGTCCTTACATCATTAACCTATCCCATGGGATATGTGTAAGATTGGTCTACCGACTCTAACTAAATATTGGTATCCATGAGAGGAAAATATCCTAATTAATGCATTTTTACAATGAGATAATGTTGACTCTTGAATCAAAGTTGTAAAGGACTACGTATAGTAATTGAAATATTTGGTAGCTAGAAAACCAAAAATCCCAACATAACAGCTTTAACATTGAATCCCCAAGGCCTCCAAAAAATGGGATTTAGGGTGCCCTAGACTATTTGACAAATCACCCAAGGACTTAGAGGAGGGTAAATAGAGTAACAAAAATGAAAATATGATTGCAAATATGAAAATGTAAATGTACTAAAAATAATATTACAGATCTAATTCATATAGAAACTAAAATTGAAAACTTTATTTCACAATAAAAAAGAGTTTAGGAATTATATACAAAAATGTGCCTAAGGCAAGGGGTTCACTTTGATGCAGGCTTGGACTTCATTGCTCCATGGTATTGACATCAAATCTGCAAGGGGGGTGTTACAAGGGAATGTGACAAAGGCCATGGGAGGTAACAATTACTATGAGGTGTAACAATTACTCAAAAAGGGGATTCCATGTTGGGGATTAAAGAGACTTTATGTGTGTTCAAAGCTCTTGAATGAAAAACTCTTACCAAAAATGCCAAAGTGTGTGAGTGCTAATGAGGTGGAACCTAAAAATGGTGTTTGGGATTGGTTTATATAGGGTTTTGCCTTAATTTTTGCTAAAAATTGGCTATAATTTGGTTGCAAATTTTGGCTAGGATGGGTAGGTGCCAAAATTTTGGGGGTTAACATATATAGTAAGTTTCATACCCCCATGGCCATTCTATTTACTAAAAATAGTAATGGAGGGATGGCATTCATGCTAGGAGGATTTCGTCTACACTAGGAGTAGATCTTCCATGTTGGGCATGAAGTTTCTAGGCTGGGGAAAGTCTTCTAGGCTAGAAGTAGATCATCCACACGGGTGGGGGGGTGGTGGGCGCGGGGCACGGGGGCGGGGGAGGGGAGATCTTTCAAGCTAGGGGACAGTCTTCCATGTTGAGCATGAAGTTTCTATGTAGGGGGGAAGTCTTTCAAGCTAAGAACAAATCTTTCACACAGGGGGAGGGAACATCTTCCAAGATAGGGGGAATTATTATACACTAAGCATGAAGTTTCTATGTTGGAAGTAAAGCCTTTCAAGCTGGAGAAAATCTTCCACACTAGGATGGAAGGAGATCTTCTAGGTTGGGAGACAGTCTTCCACACTAAGCATGAGGTTTCTATGCTAGGCATGTAGTCTTCACACTAGGGGGTAAATTTTCCATGCTGAGGGAAAAAGTTGTATCCCTCCAAACTAGGGGTAGGTGAGATCTACCCCCCCCCGGTAAGTGTTTCTACTATAGAAAAGTATATAACACCCATAAAACCCATCACATTGCTAGTTTTGGCATCCTAAAAGGTATTTTAACACATTCCCTAGCCCCCCAAAGGCTAAATATAGACACTATGTGACTATTTTCACTTGAGGGATGAGGCTTTAACTAGTTGTAAGGCATTTTTCACCCCGTGGGTTACAATCCTCACATTTACAATGAATTTTTGCCTCAAGTTTCATGGGATGAAGGCTACATAATGAAAAATGGTTACAACATGAAAATTTTGATGGTTCTTCATTAGGAAATAACCCTTTTTTACCAATTTTAATTCTATTGGGACATGATCTCTTTTCATGAAATTGTCCTTTTTTTAATACCTACATTGTGAGAGAGGTAGAAAGGTTGGTGGTGGCCTACTACATTCCCTATGGTTCAAGGGCAGTGGAAGCACAAGAAGTCATCTACTCCTTATGTCTTCAGAACCATACTAGCATGGCAGTTCCATGCATTAGTAAGATGAGATGATGACCTACCTCATTACCCCACTTGGTAAGACCTTGATTGGGAGGGATGTGTAGTTCTACTCTACATTGGGGTGTTTAATCGGCTGTGTCATGGGACATGCTATGGGATGTTGCGTGTGCTTGTAAGAGTGTGACACTAGCTACCAACATGCAAGGATGAATCTAGGGGGTTCAACTAGTAGTCCCCATGGTGTCCACATGAGTGGAGCAAGGGAGTGCTATCTAGCTTCTTAGTATATCATGAATATTGAATTTGAAACACTGCTCATGAGACATGCTAACACTAACACATTGTTTGTTGGCATGTGTTTCAAGATTGTTGATTGTTGAGGTGTATTCTTCTTGAGTTTCATCCTGATTCCAAATCTACTTGAAAAACTCCTAGGGTGCCGAACAATGTTCTCAAGGACAATAATGTTACAAATGGTATTAGAGTCTCACACTTTGGTTTTCTAGATAAAGATTTGAGAGGATTTATATGCTGTTAAGTTTCCATTTTCAACTTCTACTAGCCACTCTTCCTTTAAGGGTGGCATTGTGCTAAAGTTCTCTCTTTGGAAACATGGAGCCTGGTGGACCTAGTGATATGGAAGAAGATCAAGCAAACCTAGAGATTGAGGTTAAGATAGAAATTGGTCAAGATGAGATTTAGTTTCAAACCTTATGAAATTATGTTAAAGTAATTAATGAGTCCTTAGCCTACCCTGAACCAAAAAATGCAAATGTGATCCATCACATTCTTAAAGATGTTGATTTACCATAAGACAAGATGGAGCTTCGCTCTAAGGATAGGGTGAAAGTGGTAGAGGCTAACGTTTCAATCTTGGAAGGTCTTCTAGATCACATGCTCAACATCTACAGGGATCTATTTGGATCCTTAGAAGAGGAAGAAATGAAGGCATCTCTGGTTGAGGACCTAATTGGATGAGTGAAAGTTTTGGAGGATGACCTAGTGGGGCTAAATCAAGAGCTATCTGATTTGAAAATTGAAAATTTCACCCTAAAATCATCCTTGGCAAGACTCTTGGTAGAAAAGCCAATAGTGATGGCTTATATCAAAGCTAGAGAACTAAGTTCTTATGATGACAAGAGGAGTGATGCTAAAATTGATGCCTTCCTCCATGATGTGGAGATGTACATGAATACCAAGGGAATTCCTATAGCCAAAAAGGTCTCCACAGCATCTCAATATCTCATAGGAAGTGCTAAGCTATGGTGGCTTAGCCTCCTTCATGCTCAAGAAAAGGGTACTGCTACAAAAAGGTAGAAACCTAGGATATATTTAAGGAAGTACTGATTAAATAGTTCCATCTAGGGAACTTTGAGTGGGTAGTTAGAACCAAGCTAGAGTCCCTAAAACATTTAGGGAAGCTTGAAGATTGTATCAATAGCTTCTAAGAGTTCATGTTTCTGATTCTTGATATGGGAGATCAAGATCACTTCTTCAAGTTTGTAAATAGATTATAGCTTTGGGCATAGATGGAACTACATTGTAGAGGCATTAACACACTCATGGAGGCTATTACTACTACTAGTAGTTTTTTTGACTTCAAGGAAACAAAGCCAAGCAAGGGTAAGCCTAGGAAGGGAAAGCATGTCACATCCTCCCACTCTCAAAAAATGGATACAAGTTTCATCAATGGTGGAAACACATTCAAATCAATTCGGCAAGTTAGTCTTCCAATGGGTGGTCCTTCAGGAAACTAAGGCTCCCAAAAAAAATGTAAAGATACAAGGAGCAAGTGGCAACCTAGGGCCAAAAAGAAATAATTTTTAGGAGGTTCCTTTAAGGGGCCAATTTAATGGTTCTTGTGTCAAGGAAACCACCTAGTGAGAAATTTTCCCTTAAGCTCAAGAAGGAAAAAAAATAGGCAAGGGAAGGCTCTAGGGAAATAACTGATGACTTTTGACTATTGCCCTAACCCATGCCTTTAGATTACAGATGGAAGCACTTCTAGGGAACAACGAAAACTAGTTGTTATAATGGAGTTTTCTAACATGGTTATGCATAGTTTAGGAGTTGGAAACTTCCAAAATACTAATATTGGTAATTTACATTAGGTCCAATTGACCCCAATCACTGTGAGCTCAAGTTAGATAACTGCTCTCATTGATAATGAGGCTAGCCAAAATTACATGGTTCCAACCTTTGTAAGAAACTTGCAGCTAAAAATGGAACCAATCCAAGCCTCCTACAAACTTGCCAAGTTCAAACCTCTTTGATGCATTGACATGTGTCGCAGTGTCTCAATTCAGGTGGGCTCATGGCAAGGAGTTCTAGATTTCTCAATTCTAGATATGAACTCCTTTAAGGTTATATTGAGGCAAGAACTCTTATTCAAGGCCAAAGTTTTCACAACTCCACATTTAGATCTAATCTTCATTTCACATGAAAGCTGACCTTTCCTAGTTCAAACTCATGGAGCAAAGATCAAAAAGGATGAGGATTCTAGCTCCCATATTGTGTCACCAATGGTGATGAAACATTTGGCTAGGGATCCCAGAAGAAAATTTTTGCTAGATATGAAAATGGGTGATCCTTATAATGCTTGTGAATCTCAAGAAAAAATTGACCCCCACATAGCATAGGTTTTAGATAGTTTTAAAGATGTGATGCCACCTAAGTTACTAGGAAGTCATCCACCTTAGAGGGCTATAGATCATAAAATAGAATTGCAGCCAAGTATTGACCCACCTATTCAAAGGCTATATCGGTTAACAAGACCAAAATTAGGGGAATTGAAGAAGAAACTTGAGAGCTTGATGTCCAAGGAATACATTCATCCTTCAAAATCCCCTTATGGGGCACCAATGCTATTTGTCACCAAGGAGGATGGAACGCTATGTCTCTATTGTAATTATAAGTTGTTGAATAAACATACTATCAAGAATAAGTACCTAGTACCACTTATTTCAAACATGTTCAATCAATTGAAAAGGGTCCATTAATTCACCTAGCTAAGCCTTCAACAAGGGTACTATCAGGTTTGCATCATAGAGGGGGATGAAGAAAAATTAACATGTGTAACTCAATATGGATCATACAAGTGGATAGTGATGCCCATTAGGTTTTGCAATGCATTGGCTACCTTTTGTACATTGATGAATGAGATATTTCAAACATTCCTAGGTATATTTGTGGCCATCTATCTCGATGATATCTTGATATATAGCCAAACCATGGAGGAATATGCCCTCCACCTATACTTAGTCCTTGAAAAGGTACAGGAAAATAAGCTGTACATTAAGAAAGAGAAATGTGAATTCTACTATATGGAGCTAAAATTTCTAGGAAATCTCGTAGGGCATGGGTAGGTGAAGCCAAATCTAAAAAAGGTAGAGGTTGTATGCTAATGGCTTGATCCTACTAATGTTCATGAGGTTAGATAGTTTATGGGGTTAGCCAGCTTCTATCGTAAATTCATCATAATTTCTTAGGTATCGCTACTCCCCTCACCAATTTGCAAAAGAAAGAAATCCCATGGCAGTGTGATTCAAAATATTAGTAAGCCCTGAATAGAATCAAAAAATACTTAACCTTCCATTTAGTGTTGGCATTTCCAAATTTCTCAAAACCTTTTGAGGTTCAGACTAATGTCAGTAAGGATGCAATTGGTGATGTGTTGCTACAAGAAGGTGATACTATCACTTATGAGTCTTGGAATTTGAATCAAGTAGAGTAGAGATGGCCTATCCATGAAAAGGAAACATTTTCTATCGTCCATTACTTAAGAGCATGGAGACACTATTTTCTGGAAATTCATGTCCTTGTAAAGACTAATAATCTAGCTGCTAGTTATCTGCTACATCAAATGAAGTTAAGCCCAAATAGGCATGATGGTTGACTATGCTTTCTATGTTTGATATACAATTGACCTACTACCTTGGGAAGGAGAATGTGGTGGTGGATGCATTGAATCATCATCCTCACCCTACCTCTAAAATATTTTCTATCATTGGGCCACAAACTTTACTTGTTTAGTGTGATGAAGTGTTGTTAGCTCAAATACAAGATGGTATAAAAGGGGATCCTCATGTCATTAATCTAATGAAGTTGATAGAAATTGGGCAAGATCCACTTTTCAAAATGAGGGATGATCTTCTTTGGTTCTATGACAATTGAATATGTGTTCTGGATTGGGATGGAATTCATAAGAAGATAATTCAAGAGTGCCATAACATATAGTAGGCTGGGCACCTTGGACAATAAAGAACCTTAGCACTCATTGAGAGAACCTTCTAGAGATATGTCAGGATGTGATTTCCTATGTTCAAAAGTGTATAGTATGCCAATAGGACAAAGGTTCTATGAAGCATCTAGGTGGACTTCTAGTTCCCTTGGAAAGCCCTTTGTTTCCATGGGCTACAATGACTATGGATTTTGTCATAGGATTATCAAATGTTCAAGGCTTGAGCACCATCATTGTAGTGGTCAAAATTTTTTTTCCAAGTTTGTCATATTTATTCCCTACCCATCTTAGTGCTCAGCTAAGGAAACTACAACATATTATTTTGATAGGGTGTTTTGATATTTTAGATTACCCATGAGCATTGTATTAGACTATGATTCTCAATTTACAAGTGCTTTCTGTCAAGTCTTATTTGGCATGATGGGTACCACCCTCTAATTATCAAAAAGTTTTCATGTACACAAATATGGCCAAATAGAATATATGAACCATGTACTTGAATAGTAGCTCCAACATTATGTCTGTAGTGATTGAAAGAACTAGATTGTTCTATTGGAAATTGCCAAACCAAGTTACAACATCCAAAAGTCATTAGCTACTAGGTTTTCTCCTACAGAATTAGTAATGGAAATGTAGCTCATTACCCCTCATATGGTCTCCCCCTCATTACACGATCAGAATCCCTCAATGGATGAATTCTTGAAAGTGTGGTCCAAAAATGTTAAAACTACAAAATATCATCTAGAGATAGTAGTGCATCGAATGAAAATGTATGCTGATTGAAAATTCCAGCACCTTGAATTCAAGGTGAAAGATTGGGTTCTCTTTAAGTTGGACCCATGTCAGTTTAAACAAAAATAAGGAACTACCTCCAAATTGATGAGCCAATATGATGGTCCATTCTAGATCATTGATAAAATTAGCCCTGTGATGTATAAAATTGAGCTACCTATCAATATGGATAGAGTCCATCTAGTGTTTCATGTCAGCATGCTAAAGCCATTGTCAAATGGATTCCCTTATCTGGAAAGAAGCCTCTCAATCTCAAAACAACCTTATATACAATCTATATAGGGAAAGAGAGTAGACTACATCTGAAATTTATAAACCTCTATCCATGATGCAGATTTGAAAGTGGAATTTATGATCCATTGGAAACATTGTCCTAACAAAGATGATAGTTGAAAACCATTGGAGCATTTGAGGTCCCAAGGATACTTGATCTTGGACTTCTATCAAGAGTAACAAATTGACCTCCTGCCTTGGTTGCTCTAATGATGGATGGAGAAACCTCCCATGAAAAAATGATCAAAAGAGACATGGCATGTGGTACCTTGTAGGATCTAAGAGGGAATTCCTATGAGAGACTATCTGAGCTATGGAAGGAAGGTGCTTGGATCCTTTCAAAGTGATCTATAGGCAATGGGGCTTAAGTTTCAAATAGAAGAGAAGCTATGTTGAACTTGAGGCCCCTAGACCTTTGGATACAAATAAGTCAGGGGATGCCCTGAGACTCCTACATTCCTAGGTTGGTGTGTTCTATCATGTCACAATGATAGACCACTTGATGTCCTTCCATAGTCTTGCATTTTAGGCCAAGTGTGGAAGGATGGACAAGCCAAGTCTTGAGGGGTAACACTCTTGACTTGGGTGGTAGATGCTATGATGAGTTTGGATCTTAGGAAGTTGGTCAAGTTTAATAAAAATTATTTAAGGCCATAGGCCCTAGCATTTGGGCCTTCCATAATCTAAGGTCCTTTTCAGACTTGACTTGGAATAACATGAGCTTACTTCCTTGAAATTGATGAAATCCTCCCTCAGTTTTGGTGTAGCTACCTTGTGGTTTATTGAGGCTATGCTCCAAGGTCATTGCTCATTTTAAGTAGGGGAGGATTATGAGAGAGGTAGTAAGGTTGATAGTGGCCTACTACGTTTCCCATGGTTTGGAGGCTGTGGAGGCACAAGGAGTCCTCCACTCCTTGTATATTTGAAATCATACTAGCATGGAAATTTCATGCATTAGTAAGAGGAGGGTACAACCTACCTCATTACCCCACTCAGTAGGACCTTTTTTATGAGGGTTGCATAGTTAAACTCTATGTTGGGATGTTTAACTGGGTGTGTCATGGGATGTCCTATGGGATGATGTATGTGCTAGTTAGAGTGCACCACCAACTACTAGCACGTGGTGATGAATCTAGAATGTTTAGTTGGTAGTCCCCATGGTGTTCATGTGAGTGGAGCAAGGGAGTGCTATCTAGCTTGTTAGTATATCATGAATACTAAATTTGAAACACCACTTAGGAGACATTCTAACACTAACACATTGTTTGTTGCCATGTGCTTCATGATTGTTAATTGCTGAGGTGTATTCCTCTTGAGTTTCATCCCAATTCAAAATCTACTTGGGAAACTCTTGGGGTATTTAACAATGTTCTCAGGGAAAATTTTGTTAAATGCATATCCACCTTGGATATAGTGATGATGATGAGATCACCACCACCAAGTATCATCTTGTTGGATATGCCAAACATAGTTATGAAACTTGTCCCTAAAATGAATGTTGTGATTTCATGATGTTCAAAGAACATTATCAGGATCTCCTTAACATGGACTCTTGTCTGGCTTACATTATTATTCCCTTCATAGAATGGAAAGAATGGAATGAACCTTGTCCCACAAAACTCATGTCTATGCTTGTAGTAGAATATTCTACCAAGGGACCTTGAAGTTTCCCACATAAAAAAATCAATAGATATTTGGTAATACTTTTTAGTAGCATATAGGAAGAAAGATTAGTGTAGTAGGTAATATTATAAGATTTATTTTTTCTTGGTTGCAAATAACTAAGTATCCCATCTTGCATGAGACTAAGAAGTAGAATCTATTGAGGAGCTTGGTAAGCAAGACTTGTTTAAGGTAGGTACGTACTATTGAGATGCCATCTATGGGTATTGGCAAGTACCAGCTTAAGCACCTTGGAAGTAGGAATTAGTGGGAAACATCATCTATTGTTTCATTAAAGGAAGAAGATTCCATGAAGTAGTACCCAAAGAATTTGGAGCTTACCCCTCTTGATACTACTACATAGGTTGCAAGTATGCACCTCTAGGATCATACATGCAACTAGGGTACAAATTCTTTCTTGTTATCCTTTTCATAAACTTTGTATTCAAAGGCATATCAAATTGTTCCATTTCACCAATCATGTGGGCCATGAATAGATAGAACTATGAGTTATAAGGATCTACATAATATTTGTAGGAAATCTCATTACCAAAGGATGAGAAAGCCTCATCTAGATCTTCTTTAATGCTCTTAGAGTATGAAAGCTTATCTCTACCCATATCTTCATATTTTTTTCTATATTCATGTGGTGAAATTTCTTTAGTCACAAATTCCACAACCTTACCTTCAATATCCTTAAGGTCAATGATCATCTTATCACCCATCACTTCCCACACCTAGTCCACATTATGAGCTAAATCTTGTAGGACCTTCTTGGTTCTAACTTGATTTTGTGCTAAGGCATTGAATAGAGTGGAAGGTTTGGATGTACCTTTAATGTCTTTGACCTTCCTTCTATGCATAGGATTGCAATTGTACTCATTAGTTATGCTTCTTTTACAATTCATCTTTCATGCTTATAATGGTATCAATAAGTACTTTGATTTGGATCATAGAGTTTATGTATACTTGGTTCATCATGTACATGTTCATTGGTTCCATTATTTTCTACCTCAACTCTTACATGATATGCATGAGCTACTTTCTTTGGCTAAAGTTATGGAGTGATGCAAAGTTTTCATGTACCTTTCCATTGCAATATCTAGTGGTTCATAGACTCTTTGCCTTCATCTAGTCATCTTAATTTGTATATTTGAACATGGTAATAGGTCTCTACTCATGTTTGAATTAATTTGAAGGGTAAGGACTTGTACTAGGCTTCTACATGCTAAATGAGGATGTGGGAAAATAACAAGAACTTCCACTAATCACTACCCTTGTAGGTAGTATGCATTACTAAATGCTTGCATGTGAAGTTGGTGATCATCACTAGTAATTCCTCTATATGTTGGAACATCAACCATTTTTATTTGTTTGATATAGTTATCACAAACATGCTATCATGGAATATGTATAGGTTCATTTGTTCATGATAGTCACCCTAGTTAAAAAAAAGTGGAATCATCATGATTAGATGATCTAGAAAAGTGTAAATGCTAGAAGCTAGGAAGGAGATCATCATCATGAGTTTTGGCTATACTTTGGTTAGTGATTAGTAACCATGAGCTCTCATGATGGATTGACCCTTTTTCTTTCTTCTCTACCTTACCACCCTCCTCTCGATTTAAATGATTAGATGATAAGCCATTTTTCATCATTTGATCTTAGATCTCTTACCTATATAGAGGTTCATATTCATTATAGACTATCTCATGAGAAACATGGAATGCATGATCATCCTATAACCTAATGTTGATCAAAGCCTCTTTAAAATTCTATGTTGTAGCCTTGGTTAGTTTCTTGAAGAAGCATCCATGAATTTCATGTTACCTCCCTTGCATATCTTCATGATAAGCCAAAAAAACCAATGATAGGATCATATTCTCTAAGTGTTCAAATGTACTAGAAGCCCTCTTCATTTTATTACATTTCCTTCACTAGAGATCCTTTGTAGAATTTGAGTGTTGTCTACCATATTGTTCATATTTAAAATGTACATACAACACTGAAAAAAATATACTCAAGTTAAAAATGTACAAGTATTTCTAGGTAATTCACCAATATATTCCTGAATAACAACACCAATGATAGAGGTCTCACTGGTCATGACCAATGGAATTATATTATATAGAACATGGTATGATCTGGTTGTAAGCTTCAAAGAGAATGTTGAGTGCATTGCCAAGAAAAGTTGTATATATCATTATGTTCCATAAATATAAAAGAGATTATAGTACATATCATACAATGAAAAACTCATGTTGCCACAATGGAAAGTAGAGAGAATATTTATACTTTTATATTTTATGGATTTTATGAATATTGTTTATGGATTTTAATGATTGGGATAAGCATAATGCTCTTGGGATAAGCATAATGCTCATAATCACTCATATGTATTGTAATCCCTTATGATATAGGCATAACACCATATATAGAAAGTGAAAAATCACTCTTAGTGATAACCTTGATAGCCCAACACTATGCCATATAGTTATAACCACCTTGGATGAGGATGAATCATTAGATCTCAATGAAATGGAAAAAAATCAATATTTTTAGTATGTCAATGTTTAATTTATTAATGTAGAATAAAGGGAAAATCATGAGCTTTATTCATCACATAACTGCTAGACTCTGCAACAACTAAAGAATTTCGAGCTACATAAGTAAGGTAGAACTTTAACAAAGTCTAACCATACTTATGAAAGTGATGACTCAAATTACACATGCAAGATAGGAAGAAATTTAACTTACCTAGGAAGGGAAGAGATCTTAATATAAATTGAACACCAAAATCCAAATGAATTCTTCTAAGCATGAATTATTATGTGAGAGAGCTCATCCTAGGTATTTATAGTTTTTATGAGATAATGATAGAGATTTGCTAGGGCCCAAGTATCAATAGAGATCTATCAATGTAGCCTAGGATAACCCAACTCACATCATGAATGAAATGGTCAATCCAAGACTAATAGGGGGATGCATTAGCATCCCTATGCTAATGTAAGATAGTCAACATATTCTCCCAAAACAACACTTTTTATCGCCAATTTTGGATGAAAGCCAGAAAACTAATGTACATGTTGGTAGAATCCTAGGATGCCTAAACAAAGCTAAAAACATTCTAAGGAGCTAAAAACATGTACAAAACCTAGAAGTGTAACATAAAATTCAAGGATGCACATCTAGGTGGTATAAACCTCAACTACATATGCTAAAACTATCCTTAGGTAAAATAACAAATGTAGCAAGACTATATGGAGAAATGTTATCTTAGAGGGGATCATTAGTATGGGAGGCAAGATGGAAAAATGTAAACTATGCTCTCCATGATGGTTTAGATATAGAATGATGTATTAATAAAGGTTTTTTTTTCAAAAAAGGAAATATATTTGATTTAAATAATTACAAGTCAATTGTAGTCATTAATATTTTTGCCAAAGTTTTAGAAAATATTTTTAAGATGAAGACTAGTACATATACAGAAGAAAAAAGCTTACTAGAAATATCACAAGCTAGATTTAAATGTCATCATTCTATTGTTAGTCACATAAAAATATCTTATTAACTATGCCAAAGTTAAAAATAAAAGAACTTTAATTTGCTTCATGAATTTTTCTAAAGCAGATGATTCAGTTATTTGAAGTAAATTGTGGGAGCAATTTCAAGACATTAATACCCCTCCAAAATTATTATATGTTATTCAAAGTCTTTACCAAGAGGTATATATATAAATCATAAATTATGACTCCCATGAAAATATTTTATTGCATAGTAATATTGGGATGAACTAAGGTTATCCTCTTTCCCCTATACCTTTTAGCATTTTTTATTAATAAACTAGAGAAGTGGATGCTTAAATTTCTAGCTAAAGTCTCTATTAAAATTGATGATTATCCTATTAAGCCTCTTTCTATATACAAATGAGGTAGTTACAATATCTAAGTCTAAAGAAGGTTTGTAATAGATGCTTATTATTCTAAATGATTTTTGCAAATAGTCTGGGATAAAAGTTAATGTGAAAACAAAAATTATGGTGTGTGACACTATAAATCATTATTATTCTTTTACTATTAGTACAAATCAAATATATATGATCCCAAATTATAGATACCTTAGGTGAGATCTTTCTCCCAATTACAATTGAGAGGTTTGCATTAAATAAAGGATTGCAGGTAGCTTGAGAGCTTATTTGAACTTAAACGAAAATGTATGAAGGAAGCTATTTTTGCCTAGAAAATCAAAAGATAATTATTTTATTCTATTGTATAGGTACATTATGTGGGATCCTAGGCTTGCTAGTAAATATTAGAAGAAAATAGAAGAGGTTTAAAAGAATTTTTTATTGATAGAGTTTAAAGTTAAAAGATAGGTACAATATGATTTATTACTTCTAGAAGTAGATATGATGCCTTTAGAGATAGAAGCCCTTTATCAACTTGTTTCATATGTTTTAGTATCTCTTATTTCATAGTGAATAAATTTTCAAAGGAAGCCCTATTGGCTACACAACAAAAAGGGTGGTTCCATGATGAAATGGTCTTGATCATAAAATGAAACATTAAGGAGGAGATTCTTGATTTTGATACAAAACAAATACATAAGAGTATAAGAGATAAGACACTTTTGCACATATTGGATGGAGCAAGTTCATTCCAATTTTAATTCACCTTACAAACATTAAATCTAGATATTATGACAATACAATTTATTTGCTAGAAATAAAAAAACTAGCTACCTTAAATTATTATAAGAAGATTATAATAGGATTCCACAACCTACAAAACATCCAAAACAATCACTCAGAGAATGTCACAGAGCATGAGGCTCTACAACCATACTATGATTATTCTTAACATAAGACACAACTGATAGAGAGTTCTCTCCACAATGCAAGATTAAGATCTTAACTTGCAAGACATAAGAAACACGATGCCAACACTCACTCTATTGACCAAGATTTGGAAACACACTCATGCACTTCTTGCATGTGCTCTCTTGATATCTCACTCACATCTTTCTATGCTAAAAGCATGAAACACAACCCATATTTATTAACCAAGAAAGGAAAAAATCATAGGAAACCTTTCTCAAGCTCAACTTGAAGATCCCCCATGATTTCCATCTTTTTCTTACAAGTTTCTACTATTTTCAAACTTGGAACAATAATTTTGAAAGTTTACCTACTTGTTTGGATTGCCTCTGGCCTTTCTAAAATGTTTTACTATTAAATTGACAATTCTAGTGGAACATCTCATTCTTAGTTGAGATGTTTTCACTATAGCTAAGATGTCTTAGCTCCACTTTGGATGTCTCAACTGAGATGTCTCATGAACTTCCAAGATGTCTAAGCTAAGACTTCTACAACTTGGCTAAGACATCTAAGACATCCTTCTTGAGAGCTTAGATCACATGAAAGATGACTCCATCACCTCCAAGATGTCCCCATGTAGCCCAAAACTTGTAAATACCACATTTAGGGAAGAGAAAAAAGGAATCGAAAGAGGTATCCCTATACTAGCTTTTCAATCCTTCAAAAAGTGAACTCATGTAAATAAGAGAGTAGGGGTTGAAGAAATTCCCCACTCATGAAGTTTGATCTCATGGACCCATATAGCATCATCAATGGATTGATCCTTCCAATGGATTATGTACTTATGCCATTTACTCCCTAATTTTTTGAAGCTTTCCTTTGCTTGAGTACAATTTCCTTCCCCTCCATTGAAGACTTGGACTAATCAATAGCCCCCATTAACTCATCGATACTACCCAGTATGTTCTTCTCATCAACTAGTCCATGATAGTGCATAAGATCTAAAACATTAAAAAAAAATACATACTAACATCATTTGGTAGATCATTCTTAAAAGAATTATCATTAATCATGGCCTTAATTTTGAAAGGCTTTATCTTCTTGACTTTCAACTTGGAGAAGTTGACAACTCTCAACCACTTCTTCTTTAAGAGCATCTAAACCAAGTTACCAATAGAAAAATTTGGCTTCCATTTATTCTCATTCCTTCTGATGATGCTCTCTTTAGCCTTCTTCTTAACATTTTATTTCACTTGTGCATGGAGAACCCTAATCTCTTACACAAAATCAACACTA
Source organism: Gnetum montanum (assembly GCA_015680685.1). NCBI lineage: Eukaryota > Viridiplantae > Streptophyta > Gnetopsida > Gnetales > Gnetaceae > Gnetum > Gnetum montanum. The sequence goes on along the minus strand of MNCI01005122.1, from coordinate 658,369 downwards.
AGAATACCTTCACCCTCAAAGTTGTTTAAACTATCCACCATCTTTGGATAAAAATCATAGTTTGCCAAGAATGGGCTTTTATCAATGGAAACATGAAAAGCATTATTGTATGAAATCTTAGCATGACATAAAAATTTTTCCCACTTTTTTAGCTATTCATCACACAAATATCTCAATATTTTTAGTACAATTTTATCCACCACCTCTCTTTGTCCATTAGATTGTGAATGATATGCACTAGAAAAAATTAATTTTGTCCCTAAAATTTTTCAAAGTGACCTCCAAAAGTGACTAGTAAATTTGGAGTCTTTTTCACTAACAATATTTAAAAGAATTCCATGCAACTTCATAACATGCTAGAAAAACAAATTTACAACATGAGAAGCATCATTCACATTTTTACATGGAATGAAGTATGTCATCCTAGAGAACTTGTCCACAATAATAAAAATATCATCATTCTTACTTTTTGATTTTTGGGATACCACTCACAAAATCCATAGACACACTTTCCCATGGATCCTTGGGTATTGGCAAAGGCATTCCTTTACCTCCTTTGAATTTTTGACAAGTCAANCCATAACATTGGCTTTTCCACTTTCTTTTGGCACAAAATTAAACTCCTATAACTATGCAATCCACTTCATGTGCTTTATACTCAACTTGCTTTAAGAGTTTAGGAATTTTAGTGCTTTGTGTTCTATCATCAAATGAACTTCTTGGGCAACAAATAATTCCTCTAATGCTTAATTTCTTGAAGGATAGCATACAAATCCTTGTCATATATGCTATATATTTACCTTGACACATTTAATTTTTCAAAAAATAAAGTCACAAGACTACTTTCTTGTAAAAGTACTCTACCAATGGCAAGTCAACTTGCATCCACCTCCACCTAAAAAAGCCTCTAAAAATTTGGAATTACAAGCACCTATTCACTAGTAATTTTTACTTTTAAGAAGTTAAAGGTTCCTTGAGTATCATTATCACATTTGATATGTTTATTTTTTTTCAACGAAGTAGACATAGGCTAAGAAATACCATTAAAATTTTTGAAGAATTATCTATAAAAACTTGCTACACCAAGGAATGATCTTACCTACTCAACATTCTTAGAAGTTAGTTGATTCCTAATAGCCTTCACCTTGATAACTTCCATCCAAATTTGGTTTTTAGAAACCACATGCCCCAAATATGTGATTCCCCTCTTGAATAAACAACTTTTCTTCACATTAATTAGCAATTTTTCCTCCTCTAATTTAAGACACATCATATTAAAGTGATCCAAGTGCTCCTCCTCATTAGAGCTATACACCAAAATATCATCAAAAAAGATAATACAACACTTACCAATCAAATCCTTCAATACATCATGCATCAACCTCATGACTATAGTAAGTTCATTTGTGAGCCCAAGTGGCATCATCAACCACTAAAAAAATCCATTCGGTATCTAAAATTTTATCTTCAATTCATCACTAGTTAAGATGTTTATTTGATGGTAAACACTCTTCAAATCAATTTTTCTAGAAAAACTTTGCATTGGTAAGACATCAAGAATATCATCCATCCTTGGAATGGAAAACATGTACCTCACTATTTTCCTATTTACTACCTTGAAATCAATGCACATCCTCCATTCTTCATCATCCTTCTTTCATGCTAACACCACTGAAACTACATAAGGTAAAATGAATTCCCTCACAAAGCCATTTGTAATTAACTCCTCTACTTGTCTTTGTAATTCTACACACTTGTTTAATGTCATCTCATAAGCCTTATCATTTGAAATGGTAGCACCAAGGATGAAATTTATCTAATCATGTACATTCCTTCTTGGTGGAAATCCATCCAAGTCCCCTTTGAATGCCTTGGGAATTTTCTCCTTCAAGCTTATCACACTTGTGCGAAGTTCAACTTGCATATCATCATGACTAGAATTATTGATACAACAAAAAATTCAAAACCTAGTTCATCATGTTCCTTTATATATTCCCTCTCTCATAGAAGAATTAATAAGGCATTAAGTGAGCCTTGTTGTCCCACATGTTTAGCTATCATGAGAATCAACTCATGGATTTCATTAGATCTAGCTACACGCCATATATTTCTTGCTTCATCAAACTAAGCACCATTGTCAAAATTCCAATGTCTTCCAAGAATTATATCAAAATAATTAATTAAAAGTACATCACACTTTACAACATCATGAAAACTTCCAATTTTAAATTTAAAAGTGCATTGTTCCCTCACCTTTGAAGAGATATCTCTAGACAACTAATGAACTTTATAGGGTCTAGGATAAGGATTAGTTACCAAAACCAATATAGAAACTATCCTAGAAGAAATAACATTTTCTTGGGCTTCTTAATCAATAAAAACATAAATCTATTCCCCACTAACCAAACAACTAGTCCCAATCAAAAATAATATTTTTCTATGAGGAAGGTCTCCTCTATTCACATTTCCAATGAATGCATAAGAGTTTAGTCCAAAACATCTTCAATATTATGAGCATTAATATTACTTCTTTTAAGAGCTTGGCTTTATATCTCCTTCACCTCCATTGTTTGTGAATCTTTACCCTTGGTTGCTTTGTGAAGTGGACATTTCCTTTGCTTATGTCATCATTCTCCACATTTGAAGCATAGGATCTTTGATGAGATACTACCTTGACCCTCATCTCTCTTTCCTTAGTTATTTTTTGCTTTATCCTTCTCATCTCCATTTTTTATCTTCTTATCATGGCTTCCATATTTATCTTTAGATTTGAACTTGGATCCCTTCTCAAATTTAGATCTTTATCCTTTCCCTTGAAATCTTGTTTACTTCTATTTTCAAATACTCTTAATTTCATTTCTACCTTGAGTGTCAAATCATAAGCCTCATTAAGAATTTATGGCTTATAAAAAAAATCCTTCTTGTATGTCATTTTGAGACCTCCTAAAAAGATTAAAGTATATTCATACTTCTCCTAGTTTACTTTAACTTGATGGAATATATTACAAAATTTAATGTAGAATTCTTTAGCATCCTTTTCACCATAGGAATTTCCACTTCATAATGATCTCTCATCTTTGAAAATAATATTTAAATTTTCTTCTTAACCTATATTTCATTAGATTTAAATCTTTTATGGATTGACCATTTTTTCTTTCATAATCTTGAGACTCCTTTTCCCATTAAGTAGAAGTCATACTTTCTAATCTAGATTCAGCAATAGGTACCCTTAAGTCATTTGGTATCTCTTCCAAATCAAAGTGTTTGTTAAGTGTATTCAACTAATTTGAAAAGGAATTGGTGCCATATACATCATTGAAAGTCTTCAATTCAATGTACAAAAGTTCTGTAGCATTATGAAATGCTCTAGTAAGGATTGCCTCATCTTTCTTATCTAGCTTGCCAGGAGAAGAAGTAGTTACCACTAATGGAGCCCTTAGAATTCTCATGTAATAAAAAGGATTTTCTTCCATTATAATCTTTGGTTGATGGGTTCCTAAACTTCCATAGCTGGATTATCCTTCCTCATCATCCACTCCATCTCCACTAGGTTGTGAAACTTCTTTATTTGAATGTGAATGCTCTTTACCTTCATGTGTCTAGATATGGCTAGGACCTACATTCTTATCCACCTTTGTGCTAATTTCATCGAACTAAGTGATGATTAATTATAAGGTAGAATTTATGCTTTCCATGTCTTTGTTCAAGGCCTAAACCTATTTCTTCTTAGGCATCATCTAAAATTGACAAAATCTACAAACAAGTATAAGCAACAATCAACCAAAAGCTCTGATGCTAATAATTACCTAGAGCAAGCTCACTCTAATTTTAATTTATCTTTCAAAAAGTAAATTTACATATTATGAAAAGATAATTTATTTTTTAGAAAACAAGAAAACTATCCATATTTAATTATTTTAAGAAGATTATAACAAGATTCCACAACCCTCAAAACATCCAAAAAAATCACTTACAATACTCAAATGATGTCATAGAGCATAAGGCTCTATAATGACACAATGGTTTTTTTCAATGCAAGATACAATTGATATAGAGTCTTTCTACAACCTAGGACTAATATCTTAACTCATAGGACATAAGAGACACTAGGCTAATACTTAGTTTGTTGACGAAGAGCTACAAGTACACTTTCACACTCTTCACATGTGCTCTCTTGATATATCATGATATCTCAATTACATCTCTCTATGATATAAGCATGAAACACACTTCATATTTATTAACCAAGCCAGAAAGAACCATTGAAAATCTTCCTCAAGCCCAACCTAAATATCCTTCACTATTTTGATCTTTTTCTTCTAAGTATCAACTATTTCTAAACTTGGAACAATAATTTTGGAAGTTTCCTTACTCATTTAAATTATCTCAGACCTTTCTAGGATGTCTTATTGTCAAATTGACAATTCTAGTGCAGTGTCACATTCCTGGCTAGGATGTCTCTACTATAGCTAATACATTTCATTTAATACTTTTGAAACTTGATTTAGACATCTCTTAAACATCCATGATGTCTCTCTTGAGAGCTCAAATCTCAGGTAATATGACACCATGGCCTCCAAGTTGTCTTCATGTAGCTTGAAACCTATAAAATCCACATGTAGGAGGATAACAAGGGAATCGAAAGAGGTGCCCCTACACCATGGGATAATCCAATAAGTAAAAAATAATTCTAGCTTATTAAAACTAGAGGAGGCATAAACAAGAAAGAATATTATTTATGTGCCCCTATATCCGTTCATCTACAATGTCAAATTAGCTGGGTAAGATTAGGCTCTCACTATTTTAGAATTGAAATAGGTAGATGGGTTAAGACTCCATGAGAAGAGAGAACCTACAATCTATGCAATCAAGGCATAATTAAAGAGGAATATCACATATTTTTGCAATGTCCTATCTTAGAGAATTATCACCACAAATGGAAAATTATAACTAAAAGATTAAAAGACCTATTTGATGAAGCACTAAGAAAAGTTAATAATATTATTGATGAAGTGCTTGTTATTCATGCTATATAGATTTCCTCTATTTAATAGATCCTTAGGACCTAAGGACAAAATAAAAAAACTATTTTAATTTCAATTATAGAACTACAAACACAGGGGGTGTGAAATACTTCCCAAGTCTAGGGCTTGCAATGAACTTACGAAAGACAAACAGATAATTCATCACCTAGGAATTCATGAACCCTCCTTAAACATTAAACCCAAAAATCATACATAATTACATCTAATTCAATTGCTAATTTTAACATGATAAATATAAAAATGAAAAAACCACTTAAAACTTTCTATTACTTATGCATGATGAACATTACATAGGAATACAAGATTATGAACACAAATTAAAATTCCATAAGATGTAAAAAGTATTGGACCTTTTCACAGTTAATCCTAATTACACTTTAAAGAAATTAGTAAGCATTAAAATTTATAATTCTCCCAATCCTCACCTCAACTTAGCAAGATGAAGATACAATTATCCAAGAGAAAAACATAATTGTTTGACGAACTTACACAATTTTCTTAGAAGCTTCTCTCTCAACCAAGAGATATCTATAATGGAAAAAAAATCCTAAATACATTACCTATTTAGCCTTATGTAGAATCATGTTCAAATCCTCATTTTTTTTGTAACAACCCTATTAATTATCTATAAAACATCTTATAAATAGCTAATACAGATGCTAGGGAACGTTAAGGATCTAGATTTAACCTTAATTTATTCACTCAAAAATAAGTGTTAAATTAGCTAAAAATTATTAATTAAGAGCATAAATACACTAGAACAATACAACATAGAAAAATTTTATAATACTATTATATATAATTAAATAAAATTTATTTAGATAAAACTAGAATTTCGTGCAACCAAAAAAATATAGATGTCTAAAAATTCTACTAGGTACTTCATAAAATAGTGTTCAAAATAATGATCCCAATGATTCTTGTTTTGCCTCAATCAAACCTCTAGAAATAAAGTTCTTTACATTTTTAATTTACTAAATTAAATAATAAAATATTAATATGTAATAATTGATATTAAATTTTCCTAAACATATTGCATAGGCTAAAATGAAAAATGTTCCTAACAATCTTACAGTTCCAATGGTACATATGGAAAATTCATATCTATCATACTTTATTATTTATTCACAAAAACAAGTACATGGCTCAAATATGTAAAAATTATGCAAGGTTCCTATTTTACAAAAATAAAAAATATAAAAAAATTAATTTTCAAGTTTAGAAGATCCATGTTGTATAAAACTAATCCACCTTTTGTCTCATGTTCCTCTTTCAATAATTCCCTAGCTACTCTTGGCTCTCTACATCAAAATGTAAGAGTCAAAACCCCTTAAATAAGAAGGGCTATTATATTTCTCTCTTCATGATGCATAAAGGTTCAAGGACAAAAGATTCAAGTTATGGGCTAGACAAGGTTTCCAATAAAATATTCAAAAAATTTTCAAGCTCAAATTTGCCTCAAATTTTTGAAAATCCAAGGAAAATCAAAAAATTCAAAAAAAAGGTCCAAATTTCAAAAGAATGTATATTTCATCTAGGCATCTCTAAAGCCTAGGTCTTGGTTACCCTTACCACCAAAAATAACCATAAGGTCTTTGGATAACCTCAGTACTATCATTGGATTATCCTTTAAATTATTTTAATATCCAAAAATATCACAAATTTATCTAGCCAGAATCTAAAGAATGTATATTTTAATGAGGCATCTCTAAAGGCTAGGTCTTGGTCACCCTCACTACCAAAAGGACTCATTAATATCTCTTGGAATAATCTTATTACTAGTATCATATTAGCCTCATGACCCCAAATAAGTCACTTATGGCCAAGTCTTGGTAATAGCCTCACTACTGACATCCTCCACAATCAAGGCACATATATCATTAGAAGGATAGATATTGACTAGGCCTCATCGCAACTCTACTAGACTCAACTACTTAATACCAAGGACTCAACTAAATCCATAGCCTCACATAAACTTATGAATCAAAATATAGGTGATGAGAGCGATTACTATAGTGGTTACTCTAGCTATTGCTTTAGCAGTTATTCTAATTATTAAAGCAGTTACTCTAATTATTAGAGTAGTTTTTCCCAATCCTATGAATATAGTGCCCAAGTGCACAATTGGGAGGAGGTCTTTTAGTAGTCAAGTAATGAAACTCTTGTAGTCTATTTGAAAGTTAGAGTATTTTTCAAGTAGGAGGTCTAAGTGTGGATCGATCTTTATTCGAGCATTGTGTACCTGAGCATACCTTGTGTATAGTAATAAATATGAGCTCTTTGATTCATCCTTGTAGCACTTGAGATTTGTTTTATTATGCATTTATTTTATTTTATTTTATTTTATGCACTTTACATTATTTTATTTGCATAGCAATTCATTTTGATCAATTAAGCAAATCGTTAAATTACACAAGAATGACCACTTCGAGCATGCGTGTAACACTTGGTAACCCAATAACAATTAGCATTTGGTAATCCCAGTAATGTTGCACTGGTTCAGGATGTGTATAATAAGTGGGAATGGATGTTGATGTTAGGATTAGTTAGAACTTAGTTAATGAGTAGTTAAGTTAAATTAGTCACTTAGCTACCTCTCTCCTTCCCTACTAGTGAAGGACATAAAAACATAAAAGCTATAAAAATCATATGCCTCAAGCTTACTTAACCATACAATTGTGACATATAGGTAAGCTTGGAAAGACAATAATCAACCAATCCATCCTTGTTTCACAAGGGCACATAAGCATTTAGTCCTTTTAATTCGACCAGGTGATGTGTAAAACTCTCGTATTCATATGGTTGAGTGAAGGGGTATCTCGTCGCTCATCATTAGCACCATTGTTAGGGACTTAGTTGTTTGTGCACTAATTAGAACATATAAAATCATTCACATCATTGGAAAAAACCCTTAGGGTTTGTTGAGAAAATAATAAACAAGAATACATTGCACGCTGAATAGACAATTATGTCTCCTTCTACGTACGAAAGTGCCTCACCACCTAGGTCTGAAACAGGAAATAGTTGGCAGCATAATACACATGACATTGATCCGCCAGTGCCTTAACAAGTTTGAGTGGTATATATTCATCCCAATAAGTATATACAAAACTTCACCTTTATTCTCCATCAAGATGAAAAACTGTGTTGGCAAGACTTAGAAGCTAACATAGTGTTACCTTTTGATCATTCAATCCCGAGCATGCTTCTTCGTGCTCTCATAGGAATTGGCATGCCATCCTTACATGCAAAAAAATTGTGCAAGACCATGAATTGAGAGAATATCATCCCATAGAGGCACAATGTCAAAGGGACTTGCAACAGGAGAGACATCATAAGTCTTTGAAGAATCAGTGGTTACAAGATGCTCCACATGTCTTAAGTGAAAATGAGGGTGGTGAACCTACCATAGGTAGTTTGCCATACAATGATGTTCCTCCCCTTGACATTGGCCAAGGGGTTGTGTATCAAGACCTTCATTCCACTATTCATAACCCATGTTCTAATACCCACAGCAAAAAGGGTCCAAAAAGGGACACGAACTAATGATAATGGTGGACATTCTAATCACAATCATGATCGAGGCTGAGACCATAGAAGAGAAGGTAGCAGACACTATCATGGTGATGGTTCTTCTTATTCTTCACCTTTATCATCTCCTTCACCCTCTCCTTCAATATCTGGATGTGGTCATAAAGAAAAAGACCATGGGGATAAAGGTAGGCAAAGTGGAAGTCATAGATGAAATAGCTAGCAAAGGGAATGAGGGCACTCTAAAGAGTCACGACATAGAAGAAGGGAGAGTAGGGAACAACATAGGCATCATAGACGCCATGGATGAGATGATCATGATGAACCCCTACTCGCTACTTGAAGTATGATAGACATAACTGAGGCTGTTAGAATCCCAACAAGGCACTAGAAAGATAGTAGGATCAAGAGATTAGATATGAACAATATCCCAAAATTTGAAGGGGGATAAAATTTTGATCCTTATAATTATTTACAAGAATTACATGATGTGTGTGCCTTACAAAACATAGAGAACAAATGACAAAAAATTAAGTTGTTCCCATGGACACTAGTTAAAGAAGAGAAAAGTTGTTATCAGTCCTTAGAACTAGAATATATTCGTAGATGAAGTACTATATTAGAATAATTTAATGATAAGTATCAAATGTACTCCCAAGTTTCTAACTTACGAAAGAAAATCCAAGGCTGGAAACAAGGAGGACATGAACCCTTGGATGTTGCCATAGGCTGATACTCTACACTGTTACATCATTGTCTTGGGCATGGTTATTCGCAAAGGGATCAACTATGCCATCTCATGGATGGGATTAGGCATGAAATGAGAGGAACCCTTGGGATTTATGCCCAAGGAAGACTATTCGAGCTTAGATCCCATCAAATTCAAAGACTATTGGAGCAAGTTACTAAGGAAGAAGGTGAGCTACACAAGAGAAAAAGTGTAGAAGAGTATAACCAAGATCCTTCCATTTAGAAGAGGGGAGTAAGATTTTGTGAGGATGAAGAAGAGTCACCACTCAAAGAGATGATGAATAGGAAAACTTTTCCTATCCAAAAGATGACATCAGAAGTTTCAGCAAAGGTAGACCAAATGTTGGATTCCCTAGACAATAGATTTCAAACTGTTCTTAAAATAGTAGAGGAGTCTAGAGAGTAAGATAGTGAGAAAAGAAAAAATAAAGAGGCTGAACATGCACATAGAAAGGGTAAGGGAAAAGTTTCTATCATTAAAGAGGTTTTGGATTTGGAAATAGAAAATGATAGTGGATGTGAGATATGTCAATATGACCATCGTAAGGGATGTTGCCTTGTAATTTCACATCTGCAGGAGTCTGGGGTGTATGTACTCAACCCATAATTAAACAAAAGGCAAACACCCCAAAGGTTACCTTATCCTCAAGATAACCTAAGGCAATTCTACCAACCCTTAACATATTATCGCAGTGGAACTCCATCCCAATCGATTGAGCAATATCAATAGTGGCAGCACCCACAATCATGGGGAATGCCACCACCAAGGCAACAATATCCTTATTGCCAACCCGACCTGTATGGATATTATGTGCAACAACCACTCTCCCCACATGAATCTATTGCTCACATCACTCCTCAACCTCACTACCAAGCCTACAAGTATTATGAGACTCCCTCTTCTAGAGGTGATATTCCACAAGCATACCATCCTTCTCATCTAGTTGCATCTCTTCCACCAATAGCTCCACTACCACCTGCTCCTGTGATGCAAGGTAAAATCCCTACCCAACTATAGCAACATAATGCCATAAGGGTTGTTCACTCTCAACCTACTATTGGTTCCAACAACCACATGAAGAAAATACCTTTCTTTAGAACCACTAGTCCAACCAAGCCCTTGAAATCACAAGAGACTAATTCCTTAGATGCCTCAATATCAATAAAAAATTTAGAGCCCCCTTCAAACTAATCACCACACTCAATGCATACAGTCATGCTAAAACATGTTATCACCAATTGGATCAAAGCTAGCCACCTTCCCAAGAAATTATCTGATCCTAGGAGTTCTCTAATATACTTACCAATCACTAGAAATGCATCATGCAAGACTCTTTTGGATTCCGATTTTGGTGTCAACTTGATTTCTCAAGAAATGTACAAGGCCTAGAACCTACCTCCATTGAAAAAGAGCAACATCCATCTAGAGTTAGCTAACTAGTCCATCACTATCCCATTGGGATTGGTGGAAGAAATTGTTACCATTGTTTGTGGGTGGTCATAAGCTAACTTTCTAGTTATTCAAGTAAACAATAGTAAGGGAGACTTCCCAATCATAATGGGAAGACCATGGCTAAGCACCATTGACACACGCCTATGAATCTATGATCTTTCCCTAGATATATCAAAGGAAAATACATTAAAAAAGATCGAGAAGAAGAAAGTTCCATGCATCACATACACTGACACAGGGTGTAATTGTGTGCAGAGGTCATGATTTATGCAAAGTTTAGCATTTCCTGCATGCAATTAGTGTGCACAAGTGATTAACATACAAAGATGCCTATATGAAGTAGCCACATGATAGGAAGACATCCAATGGTTGATAGTTGATCAAGAAAGCAGTTCACTCATATGCATGGAACCAAGTGAGGGTTTGACTTGCGCTTACATCGATAACATAGATGTAGTAGAGTAAGTCCACTGCCAACTTCCAAGTCTTAACTAGACTAACATAAATTGTTGGTGTAAGGATGGAAGGAAAAAAAATACCAAAAGATCATCAGGCAAATACAGTTGACCCTTCCTTCACTTGAGGGCAAGCTAGAAAAGGAAATGTAGGTAGATTGCCTTGGATGGTTTTCATGTAAATCAAACAAGGACTTCCTCAAGTGTAAACTATGGCTTTCACTAGGGTTTGGGTTATTGTAACATGATGTATGAAATGTAAATGGTAATGTACCAAATGAAAACATAACGTATACGAAATAGTATTATAAAAAAACGTAAACTAAATGTAAAATAGAGTAAACAAAATAATGGCTAGGACAATGAATTGTATTGTATTGCTCAAAAAATATGTGCATTGGTCATATTGTAGCTACACATGTGGATGGAAGGTCAAGTGCCAAGCCTTGGGGTGATGCGATGTGTTTCAGAAGTTCTTGGATGCTAAGAGTCAAGTATGTATGAGCACCCAAGTATGATCTATGTTTCCTAAACCATCCACTTTCAAAATTGCCAACCCCATTTATGTGAATTGACATGGTATTTATAGGGTTTGGCCAGTTTTGGGCATGGAATTCATGGATGGAATCAACAGCTGAGAGATGAGTGGAAAATGGATCATGTGACACTTGTCTGATGGATAGCTATGTGTGAGTTGGACGTGTGTGGGCAAGCTACATTTTTGACCAAGGACATTGTATCTTAAAACATGTGATAAGTTACTCAAGATAGCTTACACTCATGGCACATACAATTTAGAGCATAAGAGCTTGAAAAATGAAAAATGATGAAAATTTACAAGAAATGACAATGTACAATAGGAGAAATTGACTCTGGATCACTTGAAACTTCTAGATCTCTGAATTGACTACTGCAAGATGTTGATATGAGTGGCTTTGTGGCTATTTGATGCATCTTTGCTTGACTAGAGCTTCGAGCGTGAGTTGATTTTGTCTTGGCATGTCCTCAATGTGCTCATGCTACACTCATGCTGCTATTGTGTCCTCAACATGAGTGACTTGAAAATGATGCATTTCACTCCAAATTTTGATTTTTGAAGCCTGATTCTTGAGTGCAACTATTGTCTAACTATGGTTGACCTTGAGAGTGTTCTGAAAATTAGAAACTAAGCTTGAAAGTGACTTGTTTTGAGCCATTTTTGGTAGCTCACACTGGACTCATGCTGCTAGCATAAGATATAGCATGACCACAACATGAGCTGCAGCATGACATAGCATGAGCTACAGCGTGACCACAACATGAGCTACAGCATGACATAGCATGAGCTACAACATGACCACAACATGAGCTACAAAAACCTACAACTCTTGGACTTGAACTCTAGAATTCTGGAGGCTGGGAACCAAAGTTGTCAATAGTGAACCCTAAGGATGACTTGCACCTTGGAAATCAGATCATTTTAACTCATTTTTGGGGACTGAAAATTACTCATGCTCGCAGCATGACCTCAACGTGAGTGTGAGAATTTGCACTTTTTGGATCTGAAATTCGAATCCTTGAATGTTAAAACTTTAAACTAGGCATAACAGTGACCCTTGGGAATGGCTTGTACTCTTAGAATGAGCCACCTTTGGCTTGATTTTGACAGTATTTGGAGTTACTCATGTTGGGGGAAAGCTAGCTTGACAGCTTAAGCAAGCTAGAAGTGAGTTCCATGCCTTAGTCAAATTTTTACCTCCTAAAACTTCGAAAGGACTTGATTCATTCTCATTTCAAAGTGCTAGGAAAAAATTAGTGGTGTTTCATTGGCCCCTCTTTGTTGACATCTGAAGGAATCCAGCCAAGACGTGTCAACAAAGAAGTGCAAAACACATGAACAACCAAGTACCAGGCATTATTTATTGGCCCTTGGCTAGATGTCATCGCACCATTTTTAGAAGTACATGGGATTGAGGGAAAGTAGTTCAAGATGCAAGGGTATTGGTCATAACTAGGGGAATTTAGGAGTTGATCAAGGGTTATAATTGATGCTGGGAGTGTGGGAGAGAAAATTCTCTCACGTGAACAAGCTACATCTTTGGTCCTTGTCAATAGCTAGTGTTTAGCAAACTTAGAGCTAAGACATAGGAGGGGCATTCTTTGGAGAAATAGGGATCTTATAGAGTGTTTACAAGGACCTTTGTAAATAGCTAAAGCCATGCAATGATGTGCAACATCGTCTCTTTGAGACACGAGTGTAACTGCTTTCCAAGATAATTGCCTTCTCACCAAGGGCTTGTATGAGAATAGCCAATAGTCTTTTGTTTATGATGTCAACAGGGTCATGAAGACCTTTTCTATGCATTTCACTCTTTGAACCTTTTGTTCTTTTTCTTTTTGATTGTTTTTTCTTTTGTTTTGTTTTTGTTTTATTTTTTGTTTCTTTCTTTCCTTCTTTTGGATCCTTCAAAAGAGCTTGCTTTTAGTGTTATGCTCATGTTCGAGCACTTGCATTTTGTATCATGTACCGTGTACTGTGTTTTGCATTACGACTACTTAGAGAGCCATAGAATGTAAAAGTGTATCAAGAGCTTTGAGATGAGTAGGGAATGTAATTGAACAGGATAAGGGGGCATGATGGGGAAATAGGAAATGTATCAAGATTTTGGAATGTACTTATGAACAGATTGATTAACCTAGTTACATGTTTCAGGAAGAATGTGATACCTTATTGTCATGATGAAGTGAACTTATGCACGAACGCCTCAAGCATTTCATCCTACACACAAAACTCCAAGAAGACAAGAAAGCCACAAATGATACGGTTAACTAAGTACTTTAAACAAGGAGATGAACAAGAAGATGGAGCCACCATGTGCAATTTCAAAGTAAACAGAATCATGAACAACATCAGCTTCATCAATGCCCATGAGACAAATTATGCAGTAAGTTTTTGTGGAATAGGTACAGCTAATTACAGCAACATATCTTTCCAAACATTGTTCGGTTGTCGATGATGTCGCCAGTTTATAGTCTTAGTGGACTGTTGTGGGTTAGTTTCACATCATAACCCTTTGGATGGTGGTAGTTTAGAGTCGTAGCGGATGGTGCATTACTAGTTTATAGTCATAGAGGACTGTGAAGAGGAAAACTATTTTATAGTCTTAGTGGACTCTAGATGCTAGTTTCAAGTCATTGAGGATAGATGTGGCAGTTTAGTGTCATACCGAATAGGGCTCTATGGTGTCATTTTGTTTTCATGACTCCAAGACATTTCTATGGTGCCAGTTTCATGTCATAGCCCTAAAACCATTCTATGGTATTAGTTTTAAGTCATGATGCTAGGACTATTCTGTGGTATCAGTTTTAAGTCATAATGCTAGGACTATTTTGTGGTATCAATTTTAAGTCATAATGCCAGGACTAGTCTATGGTATCAGTTTTAAGTCATAATTCCAAGACTAGTCTATGGTATCAGTTTAAGTCATAATGGCAAGTCTAGTTTGTGGTATCAGTTTTAAGTCATAATGCCAGGACTATTTCTGTATCCCAAGTTCATTAAACATAGTACCGTTTTAGGTACATGTGATTTGTGGGATTAGCAAACTCATTCCCATCCATGTTAGCAAGTTTGAATGCTCCATTACTATATTCCTTGGTGACTAAATAAGGCCCTTCCTAGTTGGCAGATAATTTGTCTAGATATTCATGGGTGGCCTTAAGGACTAAGTCTCCTTCTTTAATTAGGCATTTATGCAGATCATGTTTGTGACATTGCCGCAATTGTTTCTAGTACCACTCGATCTGATCTAGTGTTCGAACACATTCTTCCTCCACTAAGTCAAGGTCAATAATGCATAGTTCATTGTTTTGAATTTCATTGATGAGGCCCGAGAGAGCTATCCATATAGAGATAACCTGTAATTATAAAGGTAAAACAGCTTCAGATCCGTATACAAGACTATATGTAGATGTTTGATGTGTCATTTTGTATACCCACAATGCGTAGAATAATTGTTCATGCCATCGTTTCTTGCTCTGATTTAGCATCTTTTTGAGCACCATGATGACCATTTTTTTGTAGCCTTTGCTTTTCCATTTCTCTGTGGGTAGTAAGGTGATGAGAATGCATGTTTAATGCCCAAGCTTTCATAGAATCTTTAGTATCTACATTGCTAAACTATGGGCCATTGTCAATAACGATGGTCATTGGAATACCAAAATGGGTGACGATGTTTTCTATTATGAAAGTGAAAATATGTTTTTAAGTCATCTTCCTAAGGGTAATAGCTTCTACCCATTTCATGAAGTATTCAGTTGTAGTGATAATATAGCTATGTCCCACAGAGGATGATGGAGTTATCGGTCCAATTGAGTTTAATCCCCATTTTTGGAATGGTCATGTGATTTGTGTTGTGTGCAATTCGTTAGGTGGCACATGTATTAGGTTACCATGCCTTTGGCAAATGTCACATGTTCTAACCTTGGAGATGCAATCGTACTCCATGTGTGGCCAGCCGTAGCCTAAGCACCTAATATTTGTTACCATTGCTTTAGGTGTAATGTGCCCTCCACAAAGTCCTTTGTGAACTTGTTCTACAATTGTTTGGCCATCGTTGCTACTAACGCACATCAAAAGAATGCCTTCATAGGATTTGTGACACAAGGTGTCTCCTATTAGAGCATATTGCCGAGAGCATTTTTGCAATGTGTCATTTTGAGCATTTGTCAAATGTTGTGGGGGTTCACCTTGTAGAAGGTACTCTTTTATGTCATCATACCATTCTATTGTGTGTGTTTTGCTAATGGATGCTATAGGAATTTCATCAAGAGTGTTAATTATAGGTTCGACACAACTTGTTATAAAGCTAGGCAACACATGGAACATTTCGGGTGTCATGTTTAAGGCTAATGTAGCGAGTGCATCAACGATGGTGTTTTCACTCCTAGGGATATGTTGTATGTCAACTTCTACTAGTTGCTTTAGCAAATATTTGGTCAAATCATAATACGGTCGCAAATGGAGAGCTTTTCATGCATAAACCTCAGTGGCTTGATTAATGACTTGTTGTAAATCACCTCGAACTACAAGATGTAAGATCCTCGAAGTCAATGCTACTTGAAGACCTCTAAGAATATCTTTGTATTCTACCACATTATTGGTACAAGGAAAGGTTAATTGGTAGGTGAAGGGCTAGATCTCTCCAGAGGGGTATGTTAAAATTGTCGTAGCACTTCCTCCTCAGGAAGTTGAAGCTCCATTGAAATAGAGGATTTCCTTGTAGTTGTTGGGTACAGTGTCTACACTATTAACATTCTCATCAGAGAACTCAGGGTTAACTATTGCCTAATCATGTGTTGGCAAGATGGCTAATTGTGTGACTATTACTTGACCTTTTATGGAATATTGAGCAATATAGTGCAGGTCAAACTTTGTGATCATCGTTTTCCACCTAGCTATCCTACTCGACTCGTAAAGGTTGTTAGTGATGGCATGGAGTACATTATCCTTGCAAATGATGTAAACTTGATTGTAGAAGAGATAATGCTGCCATTTCTTTAAGGTGAAAACAAGGGCAAGGCATGATTTCTCTACGTCATTGTATCGTTGCTCATAAGCAATTAAAGTGTGGCTTAGGTAATATACCAGGATTTTGATTGCATCTTAAAATTTTTTTACAAAGCATGGATGAAATGGAAGAATCAGAATTTTTAAGATAGATGTAGAAGGGTTTATCGCCTTGAGGGGGATAAACTATCAGTAATTGAGCTAGCTTTTTCTTTATGTTCTCGAATGCTTCCTGACATTGTTGGGTCCATTGGAAATGCACATTTTTTTGTAATAGGTGCTGCATAGGTCTCAACTTATCTATCAATCTTTCGATAAAGCATTTTATGAACTGCAATTTACCTTGGAGGGCAAGTAATTCTATAAGGTTCTTTGGTGGTTGCATGTTAGTTATTTCCTTAACCTTATTAGGGTCTACCCGTATTCTTATTTCAGATACTACAAAACCAAGCATTTTTCCTATTTTGACACCAAAGACAAATTTCCTTGGATTGAGTCTAAGGTCATATTTGAGACAATTTTTAAGCACTAGGTCTAGAGCTTTTGCATGTTATTTAGTTTCCTTAGATTTAACCATGATATCATCAATGTAATCATTGAGAAAATTAAGCATGTACTCACTAAATATATATGTCATTGCTCGTTGATGTGTAGCTCCTCCATTTTTAAGGCCAAATGGCATCATAGTATAACAGAATGTAGCCCAAGGCGTCATGAAAGTTTTTCTAAGTTGATGTTCCAGATTGATTCTTATTTGGTTGTATCCTGAAAATACATCCATAAAGGATAATAGTGCATGCCAAGAAGTTGTGTTAATGAGTTGATCAATGCTGGGTAGTGGGAAGTCATCCTTTATAGTGGCTATGTTAAGATCATGGAAGTCAATGCATATGTGTATACTACCATTCTTCTTTGGGACTACAACAATGTTTGATACCCAATTGGAATAGTCAAAAACCCATATGAAACTGTCTTGGTAGAGATTTATGATTTTAGAATGGACTACTAATGCCACCTCAGGCCTAACCTTGCATGCCTTTTGTTTTATTGGTTTAATTTTTTCATCGAGAATGATGTTGTGTTGGATGATTCAGGGGTCTAACCTTGGAATGTTGGTATATGACCATGAAAATTTTTTATGTTGTCTTTCAGCACTTGAGTGATGTCAGCTACAAGTTGCAAGTCTATTAGGGAACTTAATCTCAATGTCCTAGCTTCTCCATTGACTATAGTAATGGGGATTTCAATTAGAAGATCTTTAGTGATATTATCAGCTTCTAGATCCAAATTCTTAGTCACATTATTAGGCTAGTCTAATGTTTCTTGAGTGGAGGCTAATAAATTAGTATGGTTGGATGGGTCTAAATCCAAGGATTCTAGGTTGATTGCTCCTTTTACCTTTCCATATGATCCACTAAGAGACAATGTTGAAAGGCTATTCCTAGTGGCCATGTGCTTGCTCCTACCAATTTAAAATGGGAGTGAGCTAAGAGACACCCCCTTGGCGAAAGAGTTACTAAATGTAAACGAACATAGAGTATTTTAACTATGTACTGACAAAATTTGGAGACGTAGTGGTAGTCATGGATGTTTTAGGCCATACCGGGCTAGATGATATTCATGTTGACTTGTCATTTGGACTAAGTGCATAGAGAATTTTTTTATTTTTAAATTTTATGCAAACGATAAGTTTATGAGACTTGAAAATTTTTATGAATTTTTGAAATGTTTATGTATGTATGTATATATTTTCTTGACTTTTGAGTTTAACTTTTCATTGCTTTGCATAATCATAATTTTTTTGTTTTTGGCCTCATCTTTAGAGGCTGGAATAATGAAGAATATTGGATAACATAAAACATAAATGAGAAAAAAATTAAATAAATAAAATAAGATAAAGTGAGAGAAAATAAAATAAGAGGAAATAAAATAGATTTTTTTGGGTTTAAAAGAGGGTTTTGAAGTGAGGGAAGGGGGTTTTATGCTATCGTGAGTTCTTGGACTATAGCGTGAGCTAGGAGTGCAGCATGAGCTACAACGTTAGCATGAGCAAGGCAACCATGAAGGACAAGGGAAAAGGAAAGGTGAGCTGAGAAAAAGGGAAGAGGTAGGTGGATTTTGCGTTTGTGGAGGAGAGTGAAGAACTTCTTTAGCATCTCATCTAAGCTAGGATACCAACGTGGAATGGGATCTTTCACAGGTAGATTTGTTTTCTCTTGCTTTTCTTGGCATTTTTGTGGACAGCGTTACCTAGGGTAGAATTTTTGTGGCTAGGATTTTGGAATTTGGGGCTACAATTTTCTTGATTTTTGTGGTGTTTGGCATGAGTGTGAGTGATTCTAGATGTGATTTGGAGCGTGAGTGGAGTTAGAGGGGGAAGGTTTTAGTTTTTCCAATAGCATGAGCTACACCATTGGTGGAGGATTTTCAATGTGCTCACTAGGTCTTGGAAAAAGTGAGCATAGGGCAAGGGTTCCAGGGTAGCGTGAGCTATAGGTTGAGCTAGGTTTTTGGGCTTTCTTGGGCATCCTAGGTTTCCTGGCAACGTGATTGTTAGGAGAAGGGAAAGGTAATGTGAGTACAGAGGAAGGCTGGTTTTTTGGATAAGCATTTCCTATAAATGCACACCTCTTAGGATAAGATTTGCCCTACTACGGGCACCCCAGAGGATAGGCATGACCCTACTATGTGAATACTAGAAGATAAGGATTTCCTTAAAACTAGCTTAGGGTACGCGTATAACCCACCATCACTTTGTATTAGGGATTGTTACATAGCTATGACTCACATATAAGAGGCCCTTCAACAACCTCGGTTCAAACATTTTTTCTTTGTAGCATCAATGTATGATAATCCGTTATTGAATGCATCTTGAGCATCATGAGCACAAGGGTTCCAGGGCAAGGCAGCATGAGTTGGAATGTAGGAACCCAGCATGAGTGTGGGGGAGGTAGGTAGCATTATTTTGCTAAATAATCTCCAGCGTGAGCTTTTGGCAATAGGCCCCAATGTGAGTTTATTCCTGTGTGAGCTGTCCCTTAGGATGTTGTAGCGTGAGTGCCCAGGTTTTCTTTTTGCTAGGACACGAAAATGTAAAGTGCTTGCCAATATGTTTGTTATTTGCTAATTTTTATGTTTATATCATTTATATTTTCCTGAGACTAATGATTTAAACATTATTTTCATGAGTGTTCATGTTCTAGACTTCTGTATGGGTTTATTGTGGAATGGATTTCAATGTACCCCACTAAGCATCAGATACACTAAATAAATATTGGTGTCCTTGTCTCATGGGGTGGAGTGGTGAATTTAAAGTATTTTTTATGTGATTTTTAACTTATGTGATTTTTCCCTATTGTTAGCACTTAAATTCTTCACTTACCTAATGTTTTGGCTTTATGCAAGGGACCTAAATCTTATCTTCTCATGGTTGAGCTTGTTAGCATACTTGCTTGGTTTGGCCCCTTTAGACTGGACACACCTCCCTATGACATGCACATCGAGCCACATGTGATATGGTTTTGCCCTGGTGTTAGTTCATTTTTTTCATTCATCTTGCAAAATTTTAGTGTGGATATATGGTCTCACCTGAGTGAATAGTTAGCTCATTATGTCATCAAGATAGTGTTTCCTGGGTCTACAAAAGGCATGCTTACCTTTATTACTAATATATATGAAGGACTTTTTAGGTTTGAGGGAGGCCCTACTGAGGGTCCTAGATCTATGCATCCCTTGACTCATGTGTGGGAGCTACCTACTTGTATTTATTATAACAGTAGCAACACACTTTTCTTAGCCTTTCTTGTGCACACTCTATTCCAGAACCTACCTAGGATAGTATATAGAGTGGACAGGTGTGCTCCTTTGTGTCTTACCTTAAGTCTTTATTCCTTTTTTTGAATTTTATGTCATCATCTAAATGTAAATGTTGTTTCCCTATGTAGGCCCCATTTTGATGAACATGGGATGTGCAATGATAATGGTGGGCTTGCCTTAGCATGCAGAGTGCTAGAGACATTTATGGTGAGCCCCATTCTTTGTGCTACAGTGTTGGACCAGAAAAAGGTGGCCCTTGTTGACTACCATAGGAATTTTTCAAGAGCCTTTTAGTGCTGCCAGGTTTGTGGTTGGTTACATGAGGGTTGGTCTTCTAATGGGCAAATTTTCCCCCAAAGAGTTGATCCTGCACCTAACCTACCTACACCATTTACTGATGGTAAATGACCATAGTCTAGATTCCATTTTTCCTTTTTTTGCATCATCATGTACTATGTTTTTTTAACTCTAACTCTTCACTCTATATTTTTCCTTTTGCAGCAATCATTTCCCCCGAAGAAGTTACCATTATAACAAGGTATACTGAGGCCACACTCTTTACAAAATATGGGGAGGTAGAGCAGTCACAAAAATGGTTATGGAAGAAAGCTTTTTATTTGATCATCAATCGCCTTAGCTAGGCAGGTCTGATGGACTTGTTCATAGCTTTGACTCCTAGTATTTTGGCTACTGAGATGATCACCATTGTTGATTCTTTCAGTAACAATGTTTCCCATTTCACCACGTAGGTTCGAGCAGTTAAGGTATCTTTTCATCTAACCATTGAGTTCCTTTCTGATCCTTTTGGTGTACCCATGGATGGTACCAAGGTGACTATAGATAAAGTAGCTAAAGGGGGCTAGGTCATAAGAGAGTTGGAGGAATGGTTAGGCATGTCTCGGGGTCCTAAGGGCTTTGCCATGTGAGATGATACTCATCGATGGTGATGAATTTCCTATATCCTCTCTTTCAGGGACGAGCATTCCCCAAATCTCTTTCCAAAGGAAGAAACCTTGGGATTGAGTCCACACATGTCATTCATGTAGTTTTTGAGATAGGCATGTGCTAAAACTGGGCACAATTTCTTATATTTGGTTTTTGTGGGGAGATCATTAGGTTACGTTCAAACATCCATGCTAAATCCCATTTTACATTTGCTTTCTTCACAGGGTACCTACGTAGGTTTGTTGAGTTCCTAGTAGTTTATGATGATAATCACTATATATTTTAGGGATCATTCACAACTATCCTGCGCTTGGATTCGTCATTTGTTTAGCACCACTAGATCCCAAGACCCACAGGAAGACATTGAGGAATCAGTATCAGTTACTAGTGGAGGGGTGACTAGTTGTTTCCATCATTCCCATGATAGCTTGGGATTAGAACCACCTAGGCTGCACATGTTTATTAAAGGGGCTGAACATTTGATTAGTGAGACTGTTGGGAAGTCTAAAGCGAATGTGAAGAGGAAAGAATGTCCAAGGGAGCCTACTCCAGATGTGATACCACTAAGAGTAAAGAAGATTCAATTTGTACTGCCAGTGAAGGGTAAGTAGTTTATTATATTATTATGTATTTAATTTTTATTTGATGTTTTAATTTATATGTTATTAAATATACATATGTGCTATGTCATACTAACTCTAGGATTCTAATGTTATTCAGAGGAAAGTCCTAAGAGGGAGAGAGAGGTCATGGCCCTAATGGTTGAGCTACGAGCGCTCGGCACAGGGCCAAAGGAAGAAGAAAGAGAAGAGGAAGAAGAGGAAGAAGAACCTCCTGCCCCAAAAGAGGAAGATGTGACAAGAAATGTGGAGATGAAGCTTGCATAAGCTTTGGATGCACTTAGGCATTCCAATGATGAAAGGGATGTCTTTGGTGGTTTCTTTGATGGATCTTTGCAGCTTGGTGATCTGCCCAAGCTAAACAGTGAAGGGCTTTTTGGTATGTTCCTTTTAGCTCAATCCCTGTCCTGTATCCTTTAATTTTCATGTGTTATTATTGATTATCTTGATTATCTTTAGCATTAGAGGTAGGTGCTAAGATTTCTGAGGCACATACATCTTAGGCAGCGGTGTCAAGACCACAGGTTCTGATTGGGGTGACCTCCCCTACTTGTCCCACATCAACTAACCAGCTAAGGCCATGGCTTGAGATGCCTAGCAAAATGGACTTTGTTAAGGGCATCGTTAATGATGTGGTCGCTCACCTACAAAAAGCTCATCCAGCACTAGGTATCCTAAGTGTTATCCTAAGTGTCTAGTTTTTATTTGTGTTTCTTTGTGTTCATTAATGATTATAGCTTATTCATATGTATGGTACTTACACCTGTAGGTGCTAAGCTCTAATGGGATCCTTATGAAGCTACTCACATTGATGCCCTCCATGAATTTCTAGGGAATATTAAGAAAGTCCTTAGGAATCTATACAATGTAGTTTCTAGTTGCGTCGTACAAAATGCCAAGTTTCTTTGGACTTGTAGGAATTCAGTTGAGTATGTATGGGATGAGTTATATTCATTGAAGGATTCACTAGCAAAGGAGAGAGAGGAGAAAAGGGATCTCCAATCCCATTACAATATTGCTACTACTAGACTATATGGTGATAGCACTTGGCGTACATCTGAAATCACCTATGCACATTACTGGATGGTTTTGAACAGCAAAGTGCGGGCTACATAGGATTTGGCTGAGCAAAGGGCACAAATGAATTTTCTGAACAAAAAATTAACAATTGGAAGTCCTTTTCTAGAAAAGTGTTGAAGTGGGACCAAGAACAGAAGGACCACAAGCATTAATATAAGAAATGGTTAAAGGGGAAGTCAGTTGAACATCGTCGAATGGAGATGTTCATCGATGGGTTAGGCTTGCAGCTTGTTTATGACAAGTTTGCTGAGTGCATCAAGGTGGATGGATCTCCTAAGAGAACCATTACTAATACTTTTGGAAAAGCTTTGACATGCATGTTCTCTCCTGAGCATTCTACCTAGACATTGGTGGACAAGGACAAAACCTTGACTGGCATTGATCTTGGCTTGGAGGAGGATTGGGCAAACATGCCCTAAAAACACCACAAAAAATTGGCCTTGCACTCTTAGACAAGACTCAAGATAATTCATGTTGTTGCCCAACATGAGTACAACATGACCAAACTTGAGAGCCTTCAAAACAACATGAAATAACACATAATTGAAAAGGAAAAGTCCCCTCGGGGCCCACAGGCTATTTCCCAACTCTCGACATCCAGAATATAGGGTTTTAGGCTCAAAATGCATGGCTTTTATTGTATACACTTTGGTCATGCCATGGTCATGTTTCCCAATGTAAGACTAGCATGTGTACAACATGACCAAATTCTGGAGCCCCAAAATCAAGTTCAAATAGCCCAGATTTGAGCACACAAATCCTCCATGAGATTCACCAATGCCCCCTATAGATCCTAGCCTTTAGAACCTTGAAATTTAAGCTTAGAATCATATGTATTAAGCCACTTTCAGTAATTCATGCTAAGGTCATGTTGCACAGCATGACCAATCAAAAATAGGGCACATCAAGCAGTTTCAGGTCTAGTTTTGACATTAACTCAATCCCCAGGGGACAAGAAACAACTATACTGACTCTCCAACTTTAGAAAATTAAGATTTGAGCTTCAAATATTTCATTTTAACTTGATAATACTAAGGTCATGCTACACAGCATGACCAAACAAAAGATGACCAAAAAACATCAAATTAGGCTCATATTCAGCATCCAGACCACCCTAGAGAGTAGGCAGCAGTTGGACTTCAAGAAACAGGCATCAGATGTTCAAATTTGGTTCAAAATATGTTATTTCCACTTAGTCACATTGAGGTCATGCTACACAACATGACCATAGCATGAACAACCAAAAAGAGATAAATCCAAGGCCAAATCAGCTCAAATTTGATGTGTAGGATACTCCTTGACATCAGGCATGTAGATCCACTTTGGAAATAGGTCTTAAAGGTTGAAAATAGGCCTAAAATACATCATTTTTTGGACATGCTAGAGCATGCCAGACCATAGATCTAGAGGCCAGAGATCAGATTCTCTATTGTCACATTGCATTATTTTGTAAATTTCATATTCTTTGAGCATATCAAGCTCTTACGTTGTAGATTGCACATGTCAGTGTAACAATTGGTCACATTGTATAGTATACATTGTAAAAAAAAAGTGCATCCAATACAAACACAAATACTTATCATCCAATCCACATTTCTCTCATCCCACAACCATAGATCTTACACTAGATCCAAATCCCATGCCCTAAAATCCTATAAATACCCCATTTTTCCACTTAATAGGGGTTTGCAATTTTGGGGCATCAAGATCTAGAGGGTTGAAAATTCTGATCATTCATACAGTTGGCGAATCACATCATCATCATCTCATACATTGGGCATCACCCAGACTTAGTCATGTTAAGAACTTGGGAAAATTTTGGTCACACTGCACACCTAGAACCAAAAACTTGCAATCTCCCAGTGTCTATACATCCTTCACATCAGGGCTAAACATTTGGCTTGCGATCACTCCACAGCTACCTTCTGACCAGTGCACCCCTTTTTTTGTAATCATCAATCAATACATATAATTATGATTTTTCCATCCATTGTTCTCTATTTATGTCATTTACATTTGTTAAAATTTTCATTACCTTTGTTTACATTTTGTTTCTTTTGTCTTACATTTTGTACGTTCATTTACATTTTAGTTTGCACCCATTTACGTATAACCCAGTGCATCGCAACAGTGTACGCTAGGGAAAGTCCTCGTTTGATCTGCACGCAGGCCATTCAAGGCACTCTACCTTCATTTATTTCTAGCTTGCCCTTGCATAAAGGTAGGGTCTTACTATTTCTTCTGTAGATCTCTTTTCATCCATTTCATTCTAGCCTTGTGCCAAATATTTTGGACAATACAGTAAATTTGGTGCTAGAAGGAGGGCATTTCTATTATGTTTGTTTGTCCAGTAGCTGCCCATAATGTCCTACACCTTTTCTTAGTTTTAGACATTATTCATACATCCAGCATCCTTTTGTCCCTTCTTAGATGCTATTCATAGTATCCTACACTCAGTTTTCTCCCTCAGACACTACCCTCAACATCTAGACACCATTCTGACCTACTAAACATGTTCCTACTTAACTCACAGTGTCCAGCACTCAGGCCCTAGCTTTCATATGTTGTATCCAGTGTCCATATGTTATTCCTTAGTCCTATACATTGCATTCAGCATCCACACACTTCTCCCCTATGCCAAACAATGCAATTCAACCCAACTGCATTCTGTATTTTAGTTTCCAAGCCACACGCTATCCCTTGACTTTCACATGGCGTGTTTGAGGCTACTAGACTTCACACATCACAATTCCACCCTACTCAACATATGCTTCACTTGAAATTGTGGCCATATGTTGTGTCCCTTTTATAACACATGATGTAATTCTTTACATCATTCACATAACTCATGCACTATTCCTATTTTTTTACATGCTGCACTCCCTCTTTACGCTGCTTCATCTCTTTCATACGCTGCTCAATCTTGTCACACACTGCATTTTTCATATGCTGTTGACTACATGCTATTGACACTTACCACATATTTTCTCTCTCTTACGCCACATCACCTGACATTGACAATGGACCCCACACACACCAAAACTACCACCTTACCCATCTCAGACTTCGGTATGACAGTGTTGGATCTTGTCACCACTGTCGAGTCCATAGTTACCCTTGGCGAGATGAACCCTCAGGGGCCACCTTGCCAGTCACTGATACTGCAAGGTAGAGACCCCATGTTCACTATCCTAACACCCAAACAATATAACTTTATTTGTTTTAAAATCCAAGCTAACATGCCCATCGATTACACAGAAATGAAAGCGAAATGACATTACGAACTCATCTATAAGGGAGGCCATAACTTTATCCCTTCAGCATGTGATGTAATTTTCCTCTCTAAATCCCACCATGAAAAAATATCCCAACTCCTCATGGAAAGGAACCAAATCTCATGCTAACCCATTGTAGAGCCTCAAAATAGAGATGAGGAAGATGATTTCATGGCTCAATCCGAACATGGGGATTCGTACCATACTCTTAGTCTGCATACTTACGCAAACCCGTTATTCCACCCTTTCACAGGAGAGACCATGTTCCTTCATGCATTTAAGAGCACTCAAGCACATGCCTCTCAATAGGAAGCTCCCACTCTCATTCACACTCTCCCCATGACCAATACTCAATTCAATGCATCCATCTCTGTTATTCCTCCAGTCACCATGTTATCCCCTCTCCTACAAGTACAACCCCAACAACTCTCCTCTCAGACCAATGTAGGAGCAACCTTCCCACCCCAAGTAATTGGGATGCCATCCGTGATACCCGCTTCTACATCTACTCACTATCTACCATGAGTGCAAATCCAAGGAACACCCTTCACCACTTCGACTCAATAGGTTTAGGGTGTTCCCTCACAAATCGTAACTAGATAGTAGAGCATGTCTAGCATGCAACAATATCAACCGACTCATTATAGCATACCACCTGCTACAATTCCATTGTGAACATCCCTCAAGTACAATGATCAACAACTTAACAATCATCATTCCCACTGACTATACAGTAGTCTAACTTGTATAACACTCAAACTAACCAATCTACTGCTCCACTGAGTTCCCAAGAATGGGCTGAAGCCATAACGATGATGTAAGAGCTCACTGATGAGGTAAAGCACCTCAAAACTACTAACACTAAAGAGCTTAAAGTATTAGACTTATACCAGGATGATCCTATCAATTATTTAGTGCCACCTTTAAATTTATCCAAGGGAGTTTCATTACCTCAATTGACAAAATATAACGGGGAAGGAGACTCCAATGCCCACTTAGTAACACACAGATTAGAATGTCTATTGCTTCAAGCTTGGCCCCACACAATCCTATGCATGTTCACCATGTCTTTGACTAGAAGAGCCATAGACTAGTACAGAGCCTTATCCCATAACTCTATATCCTCTCTGGAGGATCTATTACACTAGTTTGTTACCAAGTTTAAGTACAACCTAAAGCCCAAAGCAACCTTAGACAGTCTGATCCAGGTGAAGCAAGCACCACTAGAACTTGTGCACAAGTTCATTCAGAGATGGAGTGCTACACTTAATGAACTTCATGAACTAATCCCCAAAACATACCTACTTACTATTCTTAAAGGAGCCATGAATGACTTCGTTAAGTCAAAGCTCTACTATCTAAACACTCATACTCTGAGTCAAGCTTTTGTACAAATAAAGAACATAGAGGATGCAACCAAAAATAGTCATGACCCCACTTATTCAGCCTTTCAAAATTAGCACATGAAGAAAGACAAAGATAAGGCTAAAGCAACAGTAGCATCAGTGGCAAAGACAGCTCAACCCAACAATGCAGGACAAAAAGGAAACAACCTACTATTCCTGTTAACTATGAGAGAACCACTCTCGTACCCACACCCGAACCATCCTTCATGCAAACTACTAACATGGTTCATGCCAGTACATTTGAGAGAAAATAACTTGCTCAATATACATCATTTCCTATGAAGCCTTTGCAACTACTAGATCAACTTTTAAAGGCTGGGGCCATCAAACATAAGTAGTTGTCTCCCACAGTAGCCCAAAAACATGACTAATACTATGAATTGATCAAAAACCCAAGCTTGGCAACACCAAATGAGGCTCCAGTGTTGAGAGGCTTTAGGCTAGATAGATTTTGCGAGTACCATCAACGAAATGGGCATGGAACCAATTACTGTTTCACCCTAAAACAAGACATACAATGTATGATTGATAGGGGTGAGATAACCTTCAATGATACTAACCCTGTAAAACTACAAAATCAATCTATCGATGTGTATAAGGATCCCCTTAACACCAAGGAAGCTCCTTATGTGATCAACATAATACATGTCAAGAACGAATAGGAAATACCCAAAAAACCCTTTGTGATTCATGTTCCTACAGGGTCAAAACCATCTCCCCAACCCTTGCTTCCAACACATACATCCTCCACACCTTGAAAATCGTTCATCATCTAGGTGCCTCCCGTGGTGGCAACGACAGATGTACCCCCACAAACCCATCCCACTCCATTCATAATCTGGGTTCCTAAATACCATGATGCCCAACCACCAATAGTTTTATTAAAAACCTACCCTATTCCATTTTTCATTCAGGTCCTGAAGCAACCATATGTTCAAATCCCAATGGTTCCCCCATGCCCTTCACGAGGATGCCTCGCAAATAGGTTGACCAGGGAACGTTTGGAAAGAGAACATCAAGGTCATGAGTTGGAACCCCCAAAACCCACTCCATTAAATGTTGTACCCATGGATCTAGCAACTGATGAGCTAAGCACAGGTAATCAAGATGAAAAATTAGGAATGCTTGATGAGCCAAACCCAACAGTTACAGTTGACCATGCAACAATCCTTCCTCAAGAGATACAACTATTGGGTCCAATGAACCAATTCTCAACCAACAAGAACATACCAAATAGCAAAGACTTGGCTAGTGCCCTAACCCAGGTTACACAAACCCTTAAACAAAATAACACTTTGCTAAACCTATATGACCTAATGATGACTTCTCAAGTACACTGTGAAGCCCTAGTACATATGTTAACATCGATCCCTATCAGTAAAAACTTACCTGCAGCTAAACCATCCATTCATGCAGTAATTTTTCCACATCAAATATCAAGGTCCACATCACTAGGCTTCCATGTGGATAACTGCACCTATGTTCATAACCATACAAGTTAGCCAGTTTAAAATACATAGGGTGCATGTTGATGATGGGCCAGCCACAAATGTAGTACCATTCCCCATCATCAAACAATTAGCGCTCATAGAGTAGATAAAACCAACATCCACGACATTCTTGAAATCATTTAGTGGATCACACGTCATAGTGAAAGGAACACTCACTTTTGAATTCATAGTAGGGGACCAGTTCCCCACGTCAGCCGAGTTTGTAGTCATAGATGAGATGTCAGGATTTAACTTGATTTTGGAATGACCTTGGTTAGCATAATTTAAAGTGGTATCCTCGCCCATCCATCAAGAGGTTCACTTACCTTATGAAGGTGGTGAAATCATTATACACGGTGATGCAGCTACATCCAAAATCTCTTCACATGTAGGCACCAACCAAGGCTTAGGGGTGAAATTCAATGAATCTAAACAAGATGACACTAGCACTAAGCTTAAACAATATGACACCACCAATGAGCCTAAATAAGACAATAAACCAGATAAAACCCAAAGTGATAATCAACCTCCAAATCGTAATCCCCCAGAAGACATGGAAACATTACAAAACATGGAAACATCAGAAAATGTTGACATAGGGGCCATTCCCTCAAATGTCTCATGGTCAGAATTATCATTTTACATAACCAATGAAGGAGACGCTGAATATAGGATCACATCAACATGCCCCACTCCTAATTTCAAGCTTTGAAAAATAAAGAAGCTACTCAACCATTGACACCATTCACCACACATCTAAAGTGACGTTAAACTACCACACGTTTGAAATGACGTTAAACTACCACACGTTCGAAGTGACGTTAAACTACCACACGTTCAAAATGATGTTAGACTACCATATTTCCAAAGTGACATTAAATTACCATACATTTGAAATGACGTTAAACTACCATATGTCCAAAATGACATTAAACTACCACATGTCTGAAATGACATTAAACTACCATACATCCAAAATGACGTTAAACTACCCAAAAATAGTTAAAATTTTCCCTCTTTCATAAACAAGTATGACAGTCCTTCATGACTTTAAATTGATGCACGTGGCTCAATATGGCCTTAAAATAGAACATAGTGCATTTTAGTTTCATCAAAATCAGATTCATTGTTTACATTCTTACCCATATTTTATGTTTTACACATTACAATTTCCTTTTACATGTTTTCTACATCACTATCATTCTTCTTAAAGCTAAAAAAAAATGTAAACATATTGTATTATATCATGATCATGTGACATGTACCCATTCATTGTCAAGAACAAAAAATTACAACAAAAAAATGACAAGATTAACAAGAATAATAGGCTAAACTAGGCATCAGTGCTAGGAGAGGGTTGATTCCCAAACTCCTCTGCATCATCAGATCCCACTCCACTAGGGCTACCTTAATCACCACTATGACCCTATAATGAAAAAGTACAAAAACAACTAATTAGTAAATACAAAAAGGAATTAAACAACTAACGGAAAACAACAAAAAGTTGCAACACTAAAATTCTTAGAAGAGAAGGTCTAAGACCAAATTCTATATGAAGAAGAATCTCTTCTTCTGGCATGCATGACCAATCTTCTTTGAGACCTAGGTCAACATTGGCTATAGCTTTACCCTTGTCCACTGATGTCCAGTAAGGACGTTCAAGAGGAAATTGGCCTATCAAAACTTTCCCAAAGGTAGTAGTGATGGATCAATCAGGAGACCCCTCCACTATGGTACATTCAACAAACCTATCATAGGGAGTATGCAAGTCCAATCCCTCAGCAAACATCTTCAACTGATGATTTTCAACAAACTCTTCTTTCAGCCACTTGTACTGGTACTTGAAATATTTTTGATCTTCGCCCCATTTACATAATTTGGTGGTGAAGGATTTCCAATCATGACATTTTTGATTCAATAAATCGATTTGGGACCTTTATTCAGCTAGCTCCCAAGTCACATGTACGTTGTTGTTTAGGACATTCCAATAATAAGCATAGGTGATCTCAGAAGTACACAAAGTACTATCACCCTCCAACCTAGCAGATGTGAAATCATAATGGGCTTTGTAGTCATTCCTCTCTTCCATTAGCTTGGCAACATTCTTTTTTGCCAATTGAACTTTCTACCACAAATGTTCAATAGAATGCCTGGAAGTCCAAAGAGACTTAGCATTTTGAACCATGTAGCCTGCGACTACATCATAAAGCTTTCTAGAAACTTTTCCAATGTCTTCAGGAAGTTCAGGTAAAGCATCAATATGGGTTGCCTTGGAAGGGTCCCATTGAAGCTTCGCACCTACCGATAGAAGAAGCACACAACTTAGCCAATCAAAAATCAAATAAGCGCAATGAACTAACTCAGGTCATTTGATGTTACACATCACACACACATACCTAATTTAGGGTCAACTTCTTGTAAACGAGCTACCACATCATTGACAATGCCTGTAACAAAGTCCAATTTGTTTGACATTTCAAGCCATGGTTTAGATTCATTTGTGGGTTCTGGACCAGCTTGAGTTGTCATTAAAATTGTTGTCCATAATCTTGGTACTTCTATTCGATGATTATGAGCCTCCAATGTTTTAACACATCAGTCTTGTATCAACAAAAATCTTCCTAACTAGTCAAACAAATATATATATATATATATATAGAAAACCTAGAGCAAGAAATAAAATATACCAAAAACCCCTTGGTTGGTCAACTTAGGTGGGTCACCAAGGTGTAATGACCCCTCAAAGTAGCCATTGAACATCTCTCTCTCTTCACTAGAATGTCTAGGGACATCTAAACCCTCAGTGAGATTTTTTTCCATGGCTTCTTCCTCACCTCCTTCTAGGGAGATAAGAATCTCCCCAATCACTTCTTCATCGGCTTCTTCTTCCTCATCCAACTCGGTGGGAATCACTTCCAGTTCAACCACTAGAGTTGATTCCTTACTTTCTCTTTTAGGGGTTTCCTCTGATGACATCCATAAATTCAAAGTTAACATGGCATAGTAACTATACTAGTTTAAATAAGTATATAAAATAAAAAATTAAGACAAAAACACTAACAATAAATAAAATATACTTACCTCATTCTGGTAATATGAATCTAATGTGTTTTGCTCTTGGTGGTCTAGTCTCTGGACTAGATTCCCTAGGACACTCAAGTCTCTACACCTTAGACTTAGCCTTTGCGATCATCTCCTTGATCACACAATCAACTCTCCTAGAAGTGGTGTGCAACCTAAGTGGTTCCAACCCTATGCTATCATGCGTATGGTCGGATTGACTAGCAACACCCCTATTGTAATGGAGACTAATTCCTCAACACCTTCAAGAGCATCTTAAGACCTAATAAGGACAAATAGGTGATGGATCCAAGGGAAAGATATTTGTGCATGATCCCTCAACACATACTGACTACCTCCATGGACCACTAGGAACTCGACAAATCTATGGAGGTAGCCTGCAAAGAATGCAAAAGTGAAGTGGGACTGTGCATTCATGTTAGAACATAGTCTAATAGTCTCCCCACTGAAGCCCAAAACTAGGAACTATGCCTAATTATAATGCATACCAGTCTTTAGGATTGAGCGCATGATACATTCAGGCTCTACCCCAAGAGTTCTCACTTGAGATAGAGACTTTGGAAATGTGTTAAACAACGGATACAACAAATTCACTTCCATCAATTTAGAGTCCACTTGCATAGGGAAGACCTTGGAACCCCATGACAGGCCTAGCCATTCCTCAAGGTCCTTAATCATGTGGCTTTCCTTGTTTGCCTTGTCCATTTCCACTTTGACATCATCTACTGGTACATCAAAGAGATCTAAAAAGAAATCAGCATTCATATGGAATACAACCTTAACCCCCCAGACTCGTGTGCTAAAATAAGTAACATCATCATTGAAAAAACCAACGATAGAAACCATTTCAGTCATAGGAATGTTAGAAGTCAAGGCACTGAATAGATCCATTAGACCAACATAGGTAAGGCAAGTGATGACATGTTGATGTGCTTTTGTATGCAACCACCGTTGTGAATCTTCTGTCTCCCCGTACTTCATGAATAGGATACCCTTAGTACGCTCAGACACAATGGTAACCCCACCATGGGTAATATCCACTGTAAAAAAAACACATTAAGCAAAATATCAACATCATGATAAAAAATGGGGTAGCAAAGATAAAAATGAATCTTAGAACACAATCACTTATCACTAGAAAATGGATCAGGCACACTTTGCACTAAATCAACTGCTTGAAGGAAAGTGGGTCCATTACGAGAATAATCTTCATGTAGCCACCCACGAGCTTCACAATGTTCAAAGGCCTTGAAAACCTAATTATGATAATGGACAATAGCACCCTTGGTTTGAGCCAACATGGTACCACGAAGAGTGGGGCCCACCATGAAAGTCTCCAAGGCTGTACACGTTAAGTCAAGTCCATCATCATTCCTGCGCATCCCACGCTCATCAAAATGGGGCCTGCCAAGGAAAATATAATCAAACATAAATAACAGTATAACACTAAATCAAAGAAAATAAAGATAAATCTAAAAGAGCTTACCTATCCACCCTGTACACTTTTCTAGGTGGATTTTGGAATAATGTATGTACACAGAAAGCTAGGAAAAGGGTGTTACTGCTGTTGTAGTGGCTACAAAATGGTAACTCCCAAACATGAGTGAGAGGACAAGTAAATCAAGGACCTTTGGTAGGACCTCTGTAAAATTTAAATAATCCGTCATCCACATCAATGATGAAGGTTGATATGTCATGGGATGAGCCAGGCAGTATGGTCTCAACAACACTACGAGCCAACTATTCTCTTAAATGAGACTAGATGATAATGTCAAAACCTTGCAGGATAAATGATAGAAATTCACTAGAGCCTAGACAAAACCATAACCCTTGAGATCTAATCTCCATGTCATGATGAGGTGTGTTAGGCTCCAAGGGACCAAACCATGACAACACACCCATGAGTTCCACCAATAAAAGAAAGGGCTTAACTCCCCAGCAGACAACTAGAAATTAAAGTAAGTGAACATAAAAATACATAAAACACATTCATCCTAGCTTCAAGACAATAAAATGACACCATACTTTAGTCTTGGAATCATACACATACTACACATTCGTCCTAGCGTCAAGATGATAATCTGACACCACACCTTAGTCCTAGAATTATGACTTAAAACTAATACCACCTCGCATAAAAATACTTAAACACATTATGTTGACATTAGACATTAGACCATAGAAATAGGTAACTTAATTAGAAACTACATCTTTCACTAACATATAGTCTAGTCGTGCTACTAGTTTGGTAATGCTGCCAGTTTGGTCATGCTGCTAGTTTGGACACACTGCCAATTTAACACGCTGGACCCTTGCACATACTAAAAGAAAAATTTAGGCATGCTGACCCATGGTCACGTTGATCACAAAATATATGTTGAAAATCATTTTACACAAAGAATTCACCATAAGACAAACCTTGTTTCTTGCACATGCTATGAATACCCAGGGGAGCACATGCTACACATGCACATGCTACCCTACGAAGCATGCGTTGCACATGCAAACACTACCCTAGGATGCACACGCTACCATGCACATGTTGCCCTAGGATGCACATGCTACCCTTGAATGCTCACATCACCCGCACAAAACAACAGTAAAAAAAATGAAAACAAAAATGTGAAACCCAAGAGTGTACCTACACAAGGAACCTACCCATGTTGAGATCATGGGCTGAGGAAGGTGTTGGAGCATCTCTTCGCTCTCCTCCATGAATACTAGTGTCACCTCCTTCTTTCGTTTGCCTCTCTCCTACCTGCCTTTGCCCTTCATCCTGCCTGGGACACCAACACTACTGTAGGCACGTTGCCATGCACACTGCATAGTGGTCATGCTACCCTACATAGTAGGCATGTATCCCTATGCCCTACACAGTGGTCATGCTACCCTGCATAGTGGTCATGCTACCCTGCACCCTACTAGTGGTCACGCTGCCTTGCACAGTGGTCACGCTACCCTTCACCCTGCCATTGGTCACGTTGCCCTACACCTTGCTAGTGGTCATGCTACCCTACACCCTACTAGTGGTCACGTTGCCCTGCATAGTGCTCACACTGCCCTGCACATTGCCCTGATGCTAATGCTGATGCTACCTTAAACGTTGCACCCTGGTGGTTACACTGTCCACTGCCCCATGCTCATGTTGTTCACTACCTTTCAAATGTTAAATTCTAAAAATGACCTCCACCTTAATCATGTTTGACCTCTTTTAAACCCTCCCCCTTTTGTTATTTATTTTATTTTATTTTATTCTTTTTATGCTGGGGCTCTTTTGTGCAATCCCCGAACTTTAAATATAAAAGCTTTAAAAATAAACAAAAAAAACATGTAAATAAAAAAACAATATATATATATATATATTAAATTTACAAAAAAATCCACAAAAAAGTCCAAAAATAAAAAAAATCCAAAAAACCACAAAAAAATCATAATATTTGTATATACTTGGAACATGACTAGCAGATGGTTCGATATGGCCTTAAACTACTAAACATCCATGTATGATGATAAACTATTCATCACATGCCTTAGCACATTAAGACATAGAAATTAAATTTATGAGAAATAGCAACTCACCCTTGCTCACATGGCTCCCTGTTTAATTAGCAGGGGCAAACATTTGGATACCAAGAACCTCTTTTCACCGTTATCTATCAATGGACCACATGGGGCCATTCAATGAGAAATCAATCTAGAATCCATTGATCTAGACTCATCATCAACTTATGAAAATTTTGTGGCATCAACACAAGAGACACTTGATTGCTTTAAGGGAATGAAGAAAACTCTGGAATTAGAGGCTAATAACATCATCGAAGATCCCCTCGCTGAAGTCCCCATTACTATGTTTGATGGTGAAGTTCAAATATTAAAACTGAGTACTCTATTAAATCCAAAACTGACCAATGACATAGCTCAAGTGCTGATAGAAAACATGAAAACATTCACTTGGTCCTATACTGATATGCTAGGGCTAGACCCTCGAATAGTCTATCATAACATCATCCTTGATCCTAAACTCAGACCAGTGAAACAAAAAGTATGAAAGGTTAAAGATGAGGTAGTGTTAGCAATTCGTAATGAAATCACAAAAATTTACCAAGCTAGTTTCATCCAAGCTATTAGCTACACTAATTGAGTGTCCAACATGGTTGTAGTCCCAAAGAAGAATGGAAGCATCCACCTATGCATTGACTTCCATGACCTCAACATAGCAACCATAAAAGATGACTTCCCACTACCTAGTATTGATCAACTTGTTGATTCAACTATTGGGCATGCATTGTTGTCCTTTATGGATGGATTCTTGGAATACAACAAAATTAGGATCAACCTAGAACATCAACTTAGGACAACCTTCATGACACCATGGGGCACATTCTATTATACAATGATGTCATTCAATCTAAAAAATGCTAGTGCTACATATCAGCAAGCAATGACATACATCTTTAGTGACTATATGCTTAATTTTCTCAATGATTATATAGAAGACATCATGGTCAACTCAAAAATAACTAAGCAACACATCAACGATCTAGACTTGGTACTTAAATGTTGTCTCAAGTATGACCTTAGACTTAACCAAAAGAAATGTGTCTTTGGAGTCAAAATAGGAAAAATGCTCAAATTCATAGTATCTGAAATAAGGATATGAGTAGATCCTGATAAGGTTAATGTAATAACAAATTTGAAACCACCTAGAAACCTCACTCAACTACATGGTCTACAAGGTAGGTTACAGTTCATTAGGCAGTTCATTGAAAAACTAATGGACAAGTTGAAACCCATGCAGCATTTATTGCACAAAAATGTCCATTTTCAATGGACTCAATAGTGCCAAGAAGCCTTTGAGAACATCAAAATAGTACTAGCTCAACTACTGATAGTTTATCCCCCACAGAACAACAAACCCTTCTACATTTACCTTGCAACATCGTATTCATATATCATGTCTATGCTTTGTCAGAAATGAGAAGATGGAACTGAAATCCCTTTCTACAACTTAAGCCATGCCTTAGTGGCCCACGAACAGAGATACAATTATGTGGAGAGGTCATGTCTAGCCCTTATCTTTTCCTTGAAGAAGTGGTGAAATTATTGCTTCCGTAACCAAGTCAACATTATTTGTAAAGACAATGTGCTCAGAGCTATCACCAATAACATTTATGAATCAAGAAAGATAGCTAGATGGAAGGCGATGATTGCTGAGTTTGACCTGTGCTACATAGCTCAATCTTCCACAAAGGGTCAAGCAATAGTCAATCAAATGACCATCTCACCAACTCAAGACCAGGCAATAATCAACCCTGAGTTCCCTGATGAGAACGTGAACACCATACACACCGTTCCTGACAACTATGATGCAATCTTATACTTTGATGGAGCATCAACCTCCTGAGGAGGAAGTGCTGCAGCCATCATAACGTACCCCTTTGGAGAAATTTGACCCTCTACCTATCGATTAAAATTCCCTTGCACCAACAACGTGGCAGAGTACGAAGGTCTTCTGAGAGGTCTTATGGTAGCACTAGCTTCAAGAATCACACGACTTGTAGTTCGAGGTGACTCACAGCTGGTAACCAATCAGGTCACGAATTTTTTCACATGCAAAGCTTCACGTTTACAACTGTACTATGACTTAACTAAACAGTTGTTGAAATAGTTAACAAAAATATATGTGCAACATGTTCCCAGAAATGAATATACCATCACAAATGCACTTGCAACACTAGCCTTAAACATGACACTTGACATGTTTCATGCATTGCCTAGTTTCATAATGAACTATGCCAAACCCATAACCGACACTCCCAATGACATACCTATAGCATCCATTAGTACCACACATGTAGTAGAATGGTATGATGACATATAAGAGTACCTTCTATGTGGTGAACCACCACAACATCTAACGAATGCTCAAAAGGATGTAGTGTGAAAATGTTCTTGACAATATGCGCTAATAGGAGACACGTTATGTAATAGATCCTATTAAGGAATTTTTTTAGTGTGAGTTAGTAGCATTGACAGTCGCACGATCATGGAGCAAGTTCATGAAGGACTTTGTGGAGGACATATAGTGCCCAAGGCAATGGAAATGAAAATTAGATGTTTAGGTTATTATTGACCACACATGGAGTACGATTATTTCTCCAAGGTCAAAATGTGCAACACCTATCAAAATCATGGTAATTTAATACATGTTCCACCTAATGAGTTGCATACAACACAAATCACATGGCTTTTCCAGAAATGGGGGTTAGACATCATCGAACCAATAACTCCCCCATCTTCAGCAAGACATAGCTTCATCATCACCGCAACTAAATACATCACAAAATGGGTAGAAGATATTCCCCTTAGGAAAACCACATCCAAACAAGTCTAAAATTTCATACTCAAAAACATTGTAACCCATTTTGGCATCCCAATGACCATAATCACTGATAATGGGCCATAGTTCAGCAGTGCCAAAACCAGAAACTTCTATGAGAGCCTAGGAATCAAACAGTCGTTCTCATCACCGTACTACCCACAAAGTAATGGTCAATTAGAGTCCATGAATAAAATTTTTTTCATAGTGCTCAAGAAAATGCTTCATCAGAGCAAAATAAGATGGCATGAATAGCTAGTTTACGCACTATGGGCATATCGAATGATGCATTGAATGTCCACAGGAAAAACACCCTATAGTCTTATTTTTGGATTAGAAGATGTTTTACCTTTGGCGTTGCAAGTACCCTCATTGCGGATCACACACTCTAGACTCCTTGATGAAGGCCAAAATAATGAATTGTGCATTGCTGACCTTGACTTGGTGGAGGAGGAATGTACATGCACGTTGGATCAAATCGAGTGGTACCAAAAGCAACAACGATAATGACATCAACACGACATACACAAGAGCCTAATCAAAGAAGGTGACCTTGTCCTCAAGATAGTCTATAACCACTTGAACAAATTCTCAACCAACTAGGAAGGGCCTTACTTGGTCACTAAGGCATATGATAATGGGGCATTCAAACTGGCTAATATGAATGGCAATGAGTTTGCTAATCCAACAAATCACATGTACCTCAAACCATATTATGTCTGAAAAACTTAAGGTATGCATTTGTCCTAGCATTATGATGGTAAAATTATATCACAGATTTGTCCTGGCATCATGACTGTAAACTGATACCATAGATTTGTCTTGGAATCATGACGGTAAACTGATACGATAGATTTGTCCTGGCATGATGATGGTAAACTAATACCACATATTTGTCTTGGCATCATGACGGTAAACTGATACCATAGATTTTTCCTAGAATCGTGATGGTAAACTAATACCAAATATTTGTCCTAGCATCATGACGGTAAATTGATACTATAGATTTATCTTGGCATCATGATGGTAAAATGATACCATAGATTCATCCTAGCATTATGATGATAAACTAACACCATAGAGCTCCATCCGGCATGACATTAAACTACCACATTTTTGTCTACCAGAGTCTGCTAAGACTATAAACTAGCTTGCCTCTTCACAGTCCGCCACGACTATAAACTAGCATTGCACCGTCCACTATGATGCTAAACTAGCAATGTCCAAGAGGTTATGATGTAAAACTAATCCATGAAAGTCCATTAAGACTATAAACTGGTGTTGGCACATTTTGGCCATTTCATAGAACAAAGATATGGGACGATTAAAACCTTCAAAAAATTTCAATATAACTATTTCAAATGGCAAGATGTAGGTTGAAAAGGTATTGATTCTTGTCATTCATTTTCATTAGCTAAAAATGATTGGATGAAAAGATGGAATGAAAGAAACAATAAATAAAATAACTAGCAAGTCTTTGGATACTGGTAAAGAACGGGCAGGAGCTATCCTTAGGGAAAAGGTGGTAGAGAATAGTGTTTCAGGCTATCAATATTTGTTCAAAGCATCTGATCTCTACCTCAAATAATTTGTAAAGAATTTCAAAAGAAATACGAACTTAAAAAAGAATGGAAAATCTTAGGCAATATGTTGATTAGTAAGCTGTTAAAGGAAATAGATGGCAAATAAACTAGAGAAACATTGGTGGATTGGAAATGCACATGGAAACCTCCAACACCCTCATCTTTAGGCTATTGATAGCACCACGAGTGGTTGTGTCCATGTCTCTACTGAATAGCTTGTGTGCTACGTGCATTTGGAGGGCCTTAGCATGAGTAGTCGGTGCCTGGCTATCGTATCTGCCAAAAATCTTCCGTATGGACATTTCCACTGGCACTGCTGGTGTCACTAATTATGACACATCTATCATACAGCTCATCATGCCTACTTATGATGCACTCTATAATGCCTTCATTCCCATGTTTTCATTGTTAATCGAGCATCTGCTATGTTCAGGTGCCCACTGTGACTATGCATTTTGCCGGCAGCACAAAGGTTTCACTACCGGTGCCTAATTTTCTCACCCCCATGGATGCTGTCACCACCTTCTACCTAGCCATCACTGGAACCATGGAAAGACTAAATATAATTGAGAATATAGCAGAGTTTCTGTGTTGATGGCCACAAGCAGTATAGCCGCAACTAGGATGCCCTACAACTATTTTCTGAAATGTGACATCAAGGTCTGAGAGTGGATTCTTTTATTTACCCCAACATTCTTAGCATTTGTGGAAACTTGGAAAACATCTTCTATGGCCAGTGGATTCATTCATTGGCCATCAAAGAAGGACTAGAATCGGTCCTCACTACGAGAAATGCTT
This sequence comes from Gnetum montanum, assembly GCA_015680685.1. NCBI lineage: Eukaryota > Viridiplantae > Streptophyta > Gnetopsida > Gnetales > Gnetaceae > Gnetum > Gnetum montanum. The sequence goes on along the minus strand of MNCI01005122.1, from coordinate 617,114 downwards.
TGGTTTCTTTGTACTCCAAATGTGGTGCCATGGATTCTACCATAGTAGTTTTTGGGAGACTGACAAAAAAAAGGGGATGTGGTATCATGGAATATAGTGAGTAGGGTTTCATAGTGTGTCTCTATCTAGTGAGACTTACTTAAACTGGAAAATTAGATTCCACTCTTTCTCCTACATGAGTTAATGTTGTGGAAAGGTTCCAGAGATAATCCTTGTGAATTTGGTTTTGCGCTGATATTTGAATCACTTGGCTTCAAAGATGTGGTTGCGAATGTAGGCCAAATGACTTGATAACCATGTGTTGGAGATTTGTGATTCTAGAGAAATTTTGAGGAACTATTCACATCCGATTCGAGAGCATGAATAGAATCACATTAAATTTGCAATGACAAGCAAGCAATTTAGATTCAAGGCATTTGCATGAGATGGACTATAGAAAACAAGAAGAAGTCAGGATTAGTATTGTATGTTGGCTTCGGCAGCATGGCTATGTTCAGTGAACTATGGTTGCAAGAGTCAGCACTGGGAATGGGATAGAACATGTGTCCATTTCTACGGATTTTTCACAGGGACAAGGAAGGAAAGAAACAAGCCAGCAGTCGAAGAACGATCGACCAACTCATTACTCCCCACGGTTCTTGTAACTATCACCTGTAATTTATGCAGGTTTGACCGCACCCCCCTTGGCCTGGAGTCCATTTCCTGATCTAGATATCACCTTATCAATTAACACTAATCCACCCGATACTAATGAAATTTACACACGCGTCTTTCAACAACAATTTATTAGTACGTTGAGTTTGAAAATAATAAGGTACAAAAAAGTGCAAATGCAGATGATTTATTTATATAAGCTTGCAAGGATCAACTTTCTTGATTTGAATGACCATGCAGTCGCCACCACCAACATCTACACTAAGGTGGATGTTGAATTACTTTCTCACTACCACCTATCCATGAAAATTACTAGGGCTTCGTACACGGTGTGTGATGATATTTGACAATTAAAATCCTAAAAGAAAAAATTACAATTGTATGGAGCGCATATAGTATGGAGATCTTGGCTTTATTTCTTAAAATTATTACTTAGGTTGTGACTTATAAAAAAAATATTTGTAATATTTGTAAAGACACATGCCAATGTTAGTATGATTTTCTCCTAACTTCATGTATAAGTTATAACTTCCTAACTTGTTGGGCAAGTAATATCTCCTAACTTGTTGGGAAAGTTATAACTTCCTTACTTGGGAGAGAAGTTACCCAAGATATTTTGGAATATCTAACTACCTATGAGAGCCTATAAAAAGGCTTCAGGGGTTAAAAGAAAAGGGTTCTCACTCGAGGTCTTGAAGAAAGATTGAAAAGAAGACATTGTGAAAGATTGCTTGTAAGATGACTTGTTAAAGACAACATTTCAACCTCTTTGTCATAGTCCTATGAATTATGTTTATTATTATTTATTCTGTTTAAATTGTTTAGCTAGTGGTTTAGATAGTATCATGCTTGACAAGTAATTTTGGGATTTTTAGATTTCTCTTATTGTTCTTGTTGCATGATAGAAAATTTCTATTAAAATTTTTCCATAAAAGAGCTTGTGTATAAGAACCACTATTAAGATTGTTGTAAGAGAGCCTCTACATGTAGTCAAGCCATTGAACGATTCAATAGTCAAGAGGGTTCATAAAATATTTGGTATTTTGTTAGGACCAAAATAGTTTCTTTTATCTTTAAAGTGAATCTCCATGGTATTTCAATTGGAAATTGTCGAGTCTCTTGAAGGTTCTATTAAATGTAATTGTTGACATCCATTATCTACCCAAAATAGAGTCTCATACGTGATAGTTTACACAACAATTTTTTTTGGGTAGCATAATAGAATTGTCTTGAAGAAATTGCTTATTTGAGCCTTGTAAGTTTGAACAATTTGCAGTTATTGAATTTGGGATAGCTTTATTGTGAAGTTTTTACTCGTATCATTTTACCTTGTTTAAACATTTGAGATCTTTACATAAATCTGCTTTCTTTCTCTCTTCTTTCTATTTCCATTGAATCTCGCTCTATTTCTAGTTTTCTTGTGGAACTATCTCTTTCTCTGAGGAAAATTAGAAGTAGATTCGCAAAGTTGTGCTTAACTGTTTTTTCAAAAATTTATTTGTTACAAGTAGGTATTATAAGGACTGCATAGACTAGGCAATTGAACAAAATAGGAACTCTCAACAACTCACAGTACTTTGCAAAGCTGGCTAAATCTCTTTAAGATAAGTCATTTGTAGTTTACACACAATGTAATCATTTCATTTTTCACAACCGGACACCACAACAACACACACTCATACTCACATTCACTACTGAGTCTATTTGGAGGCATTTGGGCCTTGGTGTTGCCAGAGTCCAGCAAGCACCTAAATCCTATTTGAAGACACTCATTGGTGATCGTGTCCCAAACGGTTGCCAACAGTTCTTTTGGCACTAGAAGGAGAGCTGAAAATTTAGCCTCTAAGTTAATAAGCGTTATAATTTTAGAACATGAGAAATTCTTTGTTACTATAAAGGCTTAAGAAATTAAATACTATTTCAATTTATGACCAAGAAGATTGATAGTTTGGAAAATTTGAAAGTTTCAAAAGATATTCTTGATTCTAAGACTGATTCTTCATCAGAAGAAGAACAAAAAAAAGTTTTTGAATTGGAAATAAGTAGTGGAGTAAAATCTAGAAGATCAAGTAGATCACCCATTATATCTAGTTTATCGATTTATAAGAGGAGATCTAGAAAGTCTAAGAGTTCAACTATTTAAAGGAATAGGATGGCAAATCCTTGGCAAAGAGTTACACCATTAGGATTTCAAAATTACAATGATATTCCTAAGCTAGTTTACAAATATTTTCCTGAGCCTTTCATTCCTGGAAAAGCTTATTTAGCTGAAGAATATATTCACATGTTTGAGTTAGCTTTAGCTCATGAAAATATTCAACATCAAGATCAAGCTTGTACGTTTTTTGTATCAAATTTAAAGGATATGGCTCAGATTTCATATTAAAATTTACCAAGTAATAGTATTACAAGTTGGGATGACATGAAGAATCTTTTCTTAGCCCAATTTGGTAATCAATTAGATCAACAACAACTATACTGTGGGCTAGTACAAGCTAAGAAAGGAGTTAAAGAGTCAATTAGATATTTTAAGATCAAGTTTCAACGAATTTGTGGACTATTTCAAAGACAATATAGATCATCAGAAGAAATGCTTAAAGAAACTTATCTTAAGGTTGTCAACTCCAACATTTCAATTTGGTTAAGGAGAACTTCAAACTTAACTACACTAAATGACTACTTTAGTAAAGCTATACAGTTAAAAAAATAATTGAACTTGAATCTTGAAAAAAATATTGAAATTCAAAAAAGAGAAGAAAGAGCTATGATTCATATGCAATATTTTTCTGAATTTAAAGCTTTACCAGGTCCATCTCATGTTAAGATAGAGCAAGAACATGAAAGAGTAGAATCTAGAAAAGGAAAATTAATGAGAGATATGTCTAACAAAATAGTGAAGCTTGAAAAAGCCTTGGCAAGAGTTAATATCAAGAAAGAAAGGAAAGATAGAAAACATAAACATCAAGAAACTAATTTAGTAGAAGATGCAGATGAAAATGACCTTATTATGTCCAAATTTCTTAATATCGAATCTAATAATAAGCTATCTAGTGTTCATTATGCAAGTAAATCTTCTAGCAATGGATCTAGTGATACTTCTTCTCTATCAAGTTCTGAAGAAGATATGTCTTCATATGAAGAATATAATAATAATGAGGAAAATGGATATAGTCTCTGATCACAAGAAAGATTAACTACTTCTAGACCCCCAAATGTTATTACTAATCAATCTACTAAGAAAAAAGCTTTTGAGCCAAATAGAAGAGATAAGAATAAAGGTAAAGACAATCAAGTAGAGCAAAGCACTCCAAATCAGTCTTTTAATAAATGGATAAGGAAACCAAGCTCTATTGGCGATCGAGAGTATGATTTGATTGAAGAACTTAAACATGTCAAGGCCAATATTAGCTTTTATTAGTTTCTTCAACTAGGAGATCAGCAAAGAAAGGCTTTAGATTTCATTAAATGTAAAAAGAGAGTTAGAAAATCAGAGTTAATTTATGTGTCTAATAATGATGAGAAATTAAATACCTCGTATGATAAGAAAGCTCCTCATCTTACACAATGAAATTAAAGGATAAATACTTACACAATTGTTTGATTGATTTTGGAGTTACATCTACTATAATGCCATTGTCTATATGTAAGAAACTTGGTTTGATTCCTGAAAAATCAAATAAAAAGATTGTTCAAGTGGATAAAAGTAGAGTGAAGATTGTGGGTCAATTACCAAATTTCCTATTGGAAATTGCTTCTAAACCCCACGTTAGAAGTAGAGTAACTATTCAAGTGGAAGATATACCAGATTTGCATAGTCTCTTATTGAGTAGAAGTTGGAGCAAGAATTTCTTAGGTTACATATCAACAGATTATTCTCACATGTGGCTACCTTGAAAAAGAGAACCAAATCAAATATACATATATAGTGAACCTTTGATGATTGATAACATTACTTCAAATGGAAAAAGTGAAATGGCTGAAAAAGGAGGCGTTGAAAACAAAATTTGTACACTTCAAGAAAATTATGGTTTTGAAAAAGAACAATCAAAGAGTGAGGATAAATGGGAGTTATACTTTAATGGTTCATATAATTCAAAAGGTGTAGGAGTCGGTATATTTATATTAAGGAATGATTCACCTAAAACTCTCAAAGAAATTCATCTACTTTTCTGTGTTACTAATAACAAAACTGAGTATGAAGCTTTATGTATTGGTATAAGAATAGCCCTAGATAAAAAGATTAGAGTAATCACTATAAGAGGAGACTCAAAATTAGTTTATGAACAAGTAAAGGGTAACTGTGTAGTAAAGAGCTCATTCTAAAGACCTTATAAGCAACTCACTTGTAAGATGTTAGATCAGTTTCAACATTGCCAAATAGAGCATATAAATAGAGCAGAGAATCTTATAGAAGATGATTTGGAAAAGGAAGCTTCAACATTGAATATGCAAATAATAGAAATTTACAAACATGTAATGATTGAAGAAGAACATCAACTATTGATACCAAATAATATAAGACATTTATAAGTATTTGAAAAACAAATAAGAATTTGAGGGTCAAGTAATACCTGAAACGTCATCACACTCCAAAGCTAATTTCATTCCAAAAAGGATGATTGACTTGGAACATGACTTTAAGAAAAATTTACTTACTGGAAAGGATATACAAAACCCATATAGTCAAGCTTTCGAGGTAGTAAATTTTGGATTAGACAGGATGCCAAAGATGTTGAATGTTACAAAAGGAAGAGATTCAAGTTTCAAGAAAAACTTGTTAACATGTCTAAGAAATAATTTGGATAATTTTTATTGGTCTTATGATGATCTTAAAGCTTTTAGACTAGAAGTGATGACACATAAAATTACTTTAATAGAAGGTTGTAAAATAGTCAAGAAAAAATAAAGGAAATTTAATCCATCATTTGAACCAGCTATGGAAGCAGAAATCAAGAAGTTGTTGCAATCACGAATCATATATCTAGTACAATATTGAATATGGCTTGCTAACCTTATTCCAGTGAGAAAGAAATGATGATATAAGGTTTTGTGTACACTTTAGAAATATGAATGATGCCTCAAAAAAGGATAAGTATCCATTTCAAAGAATTGATGAGATGTTGATTAAAGTCTCAAGTTTTCAATTATATTCTTTCTTAGATGGTTCCTTAGGTTATAATAAAATTTTATTAGATAAGAATGATAGATAAAAAATAGCATTTATCACCAAATGTGGAACTTTCACTTATCAAAGAATACCATTTGGATTATCAAATGCTGGAGCTACTTTCCAAAGAGCAATGGATTGAGAATTTAAGGATTTATTAGGAAAATTTGTGGTGGTTTATTTGGATGATATTAAAATATTCTCAAAGAAAAAATAAGATCATATTAATCATTTCTGAAAAGTTTTTAATAGATGTTGTGAGTTTGGTATTTCATTAAATCCTAAGAAGTGTATCTTCAGGGTTAAATATGGAAGCTTATTAGGCCATGTGATATGTCAAGAAGGAATTTCCATAGACAATTCCCGGATCCAAGAAGTACAAAATATTGGACATCCAACAAGTAAGAAATCTCTTAGATCTTTCTTTGGGAAGATAAACTTTATGAAAAAGTTCATCCCCAGGTTTACTAAAATTACCAAACCTATGATGCATATGCTAAAAAATGATGTCCAAGTAGAGAAAACACAAGATTCAGAGAGAGCTTTATCAAAAATTAAAAATGCTATACAAGAGGCTCCATATTTGGTGAAGCCTAGGCTAAAAGAAGATTTTTGGTTATATTCTTTTGCTTCAAATGATTCTATCGCTTCTGTTCTAACACAAAAAGATGATGAAGGTCAAGATGAACCAATTGGATTTTTGGGGTATTAGTTGAAAGGTTCAGAATTAAATTATTTAGCTTAGAGAAACAAGCATTTGTAGTCATCGAAGAACTTCAGCATTTTAAATATTATTTGGAAAATTCATTAGTCCACGTTATGCTAATTGAACCTACAATTAAGTGATTCCTAGCCCAAAATGAGATTGGATTAAAAAAAGGAAAATGGTTTATAAAGTTGCAAAGTTTCATATTTTCATTGGAAATATGCAAAACAATTAATGGAATGGGATTAGCCAAGTTAATGACTAGAGAAAGTGAAGTATGTACACTTGATACCCATGAAGAGAATTTGTATGATGAAATTCTCAAATTTCTTAATACAAGGAAAATCCCAAATAATTTAACTGCAAGTCAAAAGAGAGCTTTCTTCAAAAGAGCACGAAGATTCATTATTAGAGATGGTATATTATATAGAAAATATTTTCAAGGGATTTTATTGGAATGTGTTCATAATGATCAAATCAGTTTTATTTTGGAACAATTTCATGATCATTTGAATTTATTTTATAAATCCCCTAAGTCGACTATGCAACATATACTTCAAAATGGATATTACTACCCTTCCATGTATCATGACATTAGTTCAAAGATTCAAAAATACTATAAATGTCAAATTCATGGGCCCATAATTAAAAAAGCTAGAGCCCCTTTAAAGCCAGTAGTTGCAAATAGACCATTTCAACAATGAGGTTTGGATTTTATCAATACAATTACTTCTTCAAGGGCTAGACACAAGTTTATTCTCATGACTACTGATTATTTCACTAAATGTTCTAAAGAAAAGGCTCTAAGAGGAAGTTCAGCATCAGATGTGATTAAGTTTCTAGAAGACCACATTCTAAGTAGATTTGGTCTACCTGAAGTGTTAGTGTTAGAAAATAGACCCACCTTTAAATCTGAAGAGTTTATCAAATGGGCATAAAAAAATCTATTTTCATATTTTCCTCATAAAACTATTATCCTCAAGGAAATGGCCTAGTAGAATCCACTAATAAAAATCTTATCGCTGATATCAAGAATTCAATGGATGGGAATCCAGGAAATTAGATCAATTATCTACAATCCATGTTATGGTCAGATCAAATTAGATTCAAAAAACCTATTTGGACATCACTGTATAACTTAGTTTATGGTTTTCCAGCAAGAATTACAAATAAGATTGTAAGATCAGCTTCTGAATTTGTACAAAGATATAGTGAAAAAACTGATAAAGATAGAAGTTTCATGACTTTGCTTATTAAAAGAGAAGTTGAAGTAGATAAAGTGAGGGATAATTTGTTACAGAATACCTCTAAAATTAAAAGATGATTTGATAGGAAAGCTCTAAAAAGAACTTTCAAGATAGGGGACCTTGTCCTATTATGGAAAATGAAGAAACCAAATAAGTTTACCCTAACATGGATTGGTCCATTTCAAATTACAAAGCAATTGTCAGAGGATACTTACAAACCAATGAAGAGTCATGGAAAGAAGCCTTTGTGTCCCAAGAAGAAGAAGAAGGACCCAATTGGGAAGAATAGAAGGATTCTTCTGAGAAAGAAAATGAGAAGATTGCTAAAGAAAAAGTTCAAGAAAATCAAGTTGAAAGCTCCACCATGCCAGAAAAAAATAGAACAACCTTCATCACATCAGAAATTTCCTATGAGAAAGTTAGAGATATGAGGATTCCTACGAGAGTAATCCTCACAATTTTGTTCCCATCTCAAGAATAGTCCATGAATGAAGGACTTGATAGTGTATAGTTTGTTATTTTTTAGGATTGAGGTTTCTATACCATCAAACCTTATATTTGATGGGAATTTTGATTCAAAAATATTTATCCGTTCAACTATAAAAATTCAATAAAGGTTTCAATATAGTTCAATTTTAAAATGAGGCTTGTATAAATTTCTTTAAGCCTTTTAAAAGGGAGCAGAAATGTTGGCACATTTTTTCCATTTCATGGAATAGAGATATGGGATGATTGAGACCTTCAAAATATTTCAATATAACTATTTCAAATGGAAAGATGTAGGTTGAAAAGGTATTGATTCCTATCATTTGTTTCCATTAGCTAGAAAGGATTGGATGAAAAGATGGAACGATAGAAAACAATAAATAAAATAACTGGCAAGTATTTGGATACTGGTAAAGAATGAGCAGGAGCTATCCTTAGGGAAAGGGTGGTAGAGAATAGTGTTTTAGGCTGTCAAATTTGTTCAAAGAATCTATGCTCTGCCTCAAATAATTTGGAAATAATTTCAAAAGAAATACAAACTTATCAAAGAATGGAAAAGCTTAGGAAATATGTTGATTAGTAAGCTGTTAAAGGAAATAGATGACAAATAAACCAGAGAAACATTGGTGGATCGGAAACACATGTGGAGACCTCCAGCACCCTCATCTTTGGGCCTTCGATAGTACCATGAGTGGATGCATCCATGCCTCTACTGAACAGCTCATGCACTACATGGGTTTGGAGGGCCTTAGCATGAGCAGTTAGTGCCTAGCTACCATAACTACCCAAACTCTTCCATATGAACACTACCACTAGCACTATTGGTGTCACTAACTAGGGCACATCCATCACACGACATGTAGTGCCTGCTTATGATGCACTCTCTAACACCTTCGTGGCTGCATTTTCATTGTTCATCAAGGATCCACTTTGTGCAAGTGCCCACTGTGGTTATGCATTTTTCTGGCAATGCGAACATTTCACTGCTAGTGCCCAATTTTCTCACCCTTGTGGATGCTACTAGCACCTTCTGCCTAGCCTTCATTGGAACCATAGAAAGACTGAATATAACTAGGAATATAGTAGGGTTTCCATGTTGATGGCCATGAGTAGCGTAGCTGTAACCTAGATGCCCTGTAGTTTCTTTTTGAAATGTGACATCAGGGTCTGAGAGTGGATTCTTTTATTTACCCCAACATTCTTAGCACTTGCAGAAACTTGGAAAACATCACCTGTGGCCAGTAGATTCATTCATTGGTCATCAAAGAAGGACTGGAATCGGTCCTCACTACGAAAGATGCTTTGGTTTCTTCATACTCGAAATGTCGTGCCATGGATTCTACTATAGTAGTTTTTGGAAGACTGACAAAAAAAGGGGATATGGTCTTGTGGAATATAGTGAGCAAGGTTTCATAGTGTGTCTCTATCCATCAAGACTTACTTAAACTAGAAAATCATATTCCGCTCTTTCTCCTATGTGAGTTAATGATGTGGAAAGGTTCTGGAGATAATCCTTGCAAATTTGGTTTTGCATGGATATTTGAATCAGTTGGATTCAAAGATGTGGTTGAGAACATAGGACAAATGACTTGATAACCATGTGCTAGAGATTCACGATTCCAGAGAAATTTTGAGGAACTATTCATGTCTGATTCAGGAGCATGAACAAAATCACATTAAATTCGCAATGGCAAGCAAGAAATTCAGATTCAAGGCGTTGGCATGAGACAGACTACAGAAAATAAGAAGAAGTTAGGATTAGTATTGTATGTTAGCTTTGGTAGCATGGCTATGTCCAACGAATCATGGTTACAGAAGTTAGCACTGGAAATGGGTTAGAGCATGTCTCCATTTCTACGAATTTTGTGTAGGGACGAGGAAGAAAAGAAACAAGCCAGTAGTCAAAGAATGACCAACCAGCTGATTACTCCCCACTATTCTTGTAGCTATCACCTGTAATCCACGTAGGTGTGATCACATCCCCCTTGGCCTGGAGTCCGTTTCATGATCCAACTGTCGCCTTATCAGTTAATAGTGACTTGCCTGATACTAATGAAATTTACGCACATGTATTATAGCAACAATTTATTAGTATGTTGAGTTTGAAGACAATAAGGTACATAAAAGTGGAAATGCAGATGATTTATTTATATAAGCTTGCAAGGATCAACTTTCTTGATCTGAAAGACCATGCAACCGCCACCACCAACATCTACACTAAGGTGGATGTTGAATTACTTTCTTACTACTGCCTTTCGATGAAAATTACTAGGGCTTCGTACACAGTGGATGATGATATTTGATAATTAAAATCCTAAACAATATAAAATGACAATTGTATGGAGTGCTTATAGTATGGAGATCCTTGCTTTATTTCTTAAAATTATTTTTTAGGTTGTGACATATAAAAATATATATATATTTATAATATTTGTAAAGACACATGCCAATGTTAGTATGATTTTCTCCTAACTTCATGTATAAGTTATAACTTCCTAACTTGTTGGGCAAGTAATATCTCCTAACTTGTTGGGCAAGTTATAACTACCTTACTTGGGAGAGAAGTTACCCAAGATATTTTGGAATATCTAACTACCTATGAGAGCCTATAAAAAGGCTTCAGGGATTAGAAGAAAAGGGGTCTCACTCGATGTCGTGGAGGAAGATTGAAAATAAGCCATTGTGAAAGATTGCTTGTAAGATGACTTGTTAAAGACAACATTTCAACCTTTTCTTCATAGTCCTGTGAGTTATGTTTATTATTTTTTATTTTGTTTAAATTGTGTAGATAGTGGTTTAGATAGTATCATGCTTGACAAGTAATTTTTGGATTTTTAGATTTCTCTTATTGTTCTTGTTACATGATATAAAATTTCTATTAAAATTTTTCCATAGAAGAGCTTGTGTTTAAAATACTTAAGAGCATTTTAGTAATGAATTTTATTATTGTGCAATGTATAAGAACCGCTATTGAGATTTTGGTAAGAGAGCCTCTGCATGTAGTCAAGCCATTGAACGATTCAATAGTCAAGAAAGTTCAAAAATATTCGGTATTTTGATAGGAATAGAATAGCTTCTTTTATCTTTAAAGTGAATCTTTGTGGTATTTCAATAAAAAATTGTCGAGTCTTTTGAAGGTTCTGTTGAATGCAATTGTTTACATCCATTATCTAGCTAAAATAGAGTCTCGTACATGATATTTTATGCAACAATTTTTTTGGGTAGCATAATAGGATTGTCTTAAAGAAATTTCTTATTTGAGCCTTGGAAGTTTGAACAATNGAATCTTGCTCTATTTCTAGTTTTCTTGTGGAACTATCTCTTTCTCTGAGGAAAATTAGAAGTAGATTCATAGATTTGTGCTCAAATGTTTTTGCAAAACATTATTTGTTACAAGTAGGTATTATAAGGATCACATAGACTAGGCAATTGAACAAAATAGGAACTCTCAACAACTCACAGTACTTTGCAAAGTTAGTAGAATCTCTTTAAGATAAGTCATTTATATTTTTACACACAACCCAATCATTTCATTTTTTTACAATAGAACACCGCAAAAACACACACTCATACTCACATTAACTACTGAGTCTATTTGGAGGCATTTGGGCCTTGGTGTTGCCAAAGACTAAAAAGCACCTAAATCCTATTTGAGGACACTCGTTGGTGGTTGTGTCCCAAATGGTTACCAACAACTGGAAACATCATCATTGTCCCATTGATCGGTTGCTACAATCAACAACTTGTCTTCACCTAAAGCCTACTACATGATTCATCACGTGGACTCTGATGACACTTATGCTACTCATTTTGTTTTCCTGAAGTTTAATGTAGTGCTTCCATTCCATCGGCTGTATTCATGTTTAAAGTGTTTTAGACTAACTCACTTATGATTTTCTTATCCTCTTGGTGTTGTGTTTGTAGGATGATGCTCTAAGGTGTTCATGCACAGATGCACTTCATCACAGTGATAAGGTACCACATTGTTCCCAATGCATGCAACCAAGTTAATCAATTTTCTCATGAGTACATTCCCAGTTCCTGATGCATCCCTTATTCTCCAACATGTTCTCCCTATCTTACTCAATTACATATCCTGAATACATCCCATTCACTCCAAAACTTGAACCACACTATTGCATACTGTGATTCCCTAAGCAATTGCAATGCAAAACAAAATACACAGTACATGATGCAAACGTAAGCTCATGAGCATAGGCATAGCACTAAAAGCAAGCTCTTTCAAAAAGAAAAAATGAATAAAAAAAAGAACAAAAAAAAGGAAATAAAAAGGAAAAGATAAAAAAAATAAAGATAAATCAAAGAGCAGAACATGTCATAAGGCCATTCGCTCTTTCCACATAAGCCCCAGGTGGGAGGGTAGTTGTCCTGAAAGAAAACACTCATGTCTCAAACAATCATGATGCACCACCTCATCATGTGCCTTTGGCTATTGACAACAGGTTCTCTTAAACATGATGCAAGAGTCTTGTTCCTCCAAAGGATGCACTTCCTATGCCTTGGTCCCAAGTTTTCTAGAAATTGGATATCGACAAGGACCAACAAGACTTGTTCACAAGAGCATTCCTCTCCCACAATTAAACAAAACAATCCCTTGATCAATCCATGATCCCACAGTTACAACCTACTTCCCGTGCATCTCAAAACTTCATTTCCTAATCCAATGTACTTATGAACATGGTGCGATGACATCTAGCCAGGTTCCTAATGAACAGTGCTTGATGCCAAGTTGCTTGAGGTGTTTTGTACTTCTTTGTCAATGACTCTTGGGTGGATTCCTCTAGGAAACAACAAAGAGGGCCTAATGAAAACACCATAAAAATTTGGCCTAGCACTCTTATATAGGACTCAAGCTAAGTCATGTCATTGCCCAACATGAGTACAATGTGACCAAACTTGAGAGCCTCCAAAAAAACATGAAATGACACACAATTGAATAGGAAAAGTCCCCCTACCCCAACTCCTCACATCTAGAATATAGGGTTTTAGGCTCAAAATGCATGGCTTTTTTTGTATACACTTTGGTCACACCATGGTCATGCTACCTAGTGTAAGACTAGCATGTGTACAGCATGACCAACTTCTGGAGCCCCAAAATCAAGTCCAAACAACCCAGATTCGAGCACAAGGACCCTCCATGAGCTTCACCAATGCCCCCTGTAGCTCCCACCCTTTGGAACCTCAAAATTTAAGCTCAGAATCACATGTCCTGAGCCACTTTTAGTAAGTCATGCTGAGGTCATGCTGCATAGCGTGACCACAGTGTGACCAAGTAAAAACAAGGCACATCAAATAGTTTCAAGTCCATTTTTGACATGAACTTAATCCCTATGGGACAAGCAACAATTTTACTAACTCTCCAGCTTTAGAAAATTAATATTTGAGCTTCAAATATGTCATTTTAACTTGGTCACACTAAGGTCACACTACACAGTGTGACCAAACAAAAGATGACCAAAACAACATCAAATTAGGCTTAAATTCAGCATCCAGACCACCCTGGAGAGCAAGCAGTAGTTGGACTTCAAGAAATAAGCATCAGACATCCAAATTTGGTTCAAGATATGTTACTTCCACTTAGTCACGTTGAGGTCATGCTACACAGTGTGACCAACCAAAAAGAGACAAATCCAAGGCCAAATTAGCTCAAATTTGATGTGCAGGACCCTCCTCAACATCAAGCATGTAGGTCCACTCTAAAAATAGGTCTCAAAGATTGAAAATATGCCCAAAATACATCATTTTTGTTGGACATGATAGAGAACGCTAGACCACAAATCTAGAGGCCAGAGATTAGATTCTCTATTGTCACATTGCATTCTTTTGTAAATTTCATATTCTTTGAGCATATCAAGCTCTTATGCTATAGATTGCACATGCTAGTGTAAGAATTGATCATACTGTATGCTATACATTGTAAAAGAATAAGTGCATCTAGTTAAAATGCAAATACCTGTTACCTAATCCGCATTTCTCTCACCCCGTAGCCATAGATCTTCCTCTAGATTCGAATCCCACATCTAAAAATCCTATAAATACCTCATTTTTTCACTTAATAGGGGTTCACAATTTTGGGGCATCAAGATCTAGAGGGTTGGAAATTCTGATCATTCATATGGTTGGTGAATTGCATCATCATCATCTCATGCATTAGGCATTACCCAAACTTAGTCACGCTAAGCACTTGAGGCAATTTTGGTCATGCTACACACCTACAACCAGAAACCTACAATCTCCCAGCTTCTATACACCCTTAACATTGGGGCTAAACGTCTAGCTTGCAATCACTCTGCAACTACATTCCGACTGGTGCGTCCTTCTTTTTGTAATCATCAATCAATACATATAATTATGATTTTTCCATCCATTATTCTCTATTTATGCCATTTACATTTTTAAAAATTTTCGTTACCTTTGTTTACATTTTGTTTCTTTTGTCTTACTTTTCGTATGTTCGTTTACGTTTTAGTTTGCACCCATTTACATATAACCCAACGCATCACAATAGCGTACACTAGGGGAAGTCCTCGTTTGATCTACGTGTAGACCATTCAAGGCACTCTACCTTCATTTATTTCCAACTTGCCCTCATGCAAAGGTAGGGTCTTACTATTTCTTCCATAGATCTCTCAACATCCATTTCACTCTAGCCTCGCATCGACAAATTGTCCAAGGAGGAGATTCTATGATGTTTGGAGGCCAACTTAGGGCCCTCCTCACTTATAAGTGTTTTATTGTGGCATTTATTTTTTGTATGGTTTTGTTTTTTTCATTGTTAGTGTTAGTATTTTTCTTAGTTTTGCATTTATGATTTGGTTTACTACTCTTACCTTTTTCTTTGTTTTCTATTTTCTACCCTGTTATAGGGACATGTTAATGATGGAGCTAGCCCCAATGGAGTGAGAGCGGATGATGAAGAGGTTCTTGGGGCCTAGCCCCCTCCATGAGCTTATTGTTAATCAGACTTTAGCTATTAAATGCATTGGAATTTTGAATGTTTGATGGAAACATATAGTTGAAAAATGTAATAATATGAACCTAGTTATGGCATAACGTGTTGAAATTTTACTACCATATTGACGTATTATTTTTTTCTCAGTATTATCGTGAACATATGCATGTGACTAAATGTAAAAAGGGGGAAAATGTAAATTAAAACTTGTAAAAGAGGAAAGTAACAAGAAGGCATAAATCAGGACTACAACTTGTATCATTTAAATGAAAATTTGATCTAACGTAGTGAATGTTTGTAAACTTGCAACGTATTGAATCCTAGTTTAAAGCCATTTTGGGCTATGCACATCAATTTAAATTCATGGTGGAAAATTGCATCTACTGTTAAAGAAATAAGGATTATCATTTTTATAACACAGTGGGCCACAAGCAGTAACAATTCTAGGAAGCTTTTGAAAGGAACCGGCCATTTCTGACCATCGCTAGTTTAACGTCATTGTGGATGTTCACTAGCATTTTAATTTGTACCGGATGATTGGTAATTTAACATCATTCCAAATATTTGGTGATTTTTTCTATTTATTGAGTTTCCTCTTGAACCTTTGTAGCTTAACGTGTGAAGTTGGCCATGTAGGTATGATTTTATACTCGCCTTCTCCTTCATCAATGATGTCAAAGGGTAACTACGACCAAGAGACATTAGTAGGAATGGCTTCTATGTTTGTGTTGTCTAGTTCGTCCTTAATTTCAGCAAGATTTTGAGTTAACGTTGGGTTCATGTCTTGAAGTATGCTCATAGTTTCTTTATTAGGCACAACGAACTCGATTTCTAACTCTTGATCCACTCTAGGGTACAAGGAAGTGAGCGATACTATTGTATCCCCATGTATGATGATTTCACCACCCTCATAAGGTAGGTGGATCTCTTGATGGATTGGTAAGGATACTACTCTAAGTTTAGCTAGCCAAGGATGTCCTAGAATCATATTGAACCCTGGCATCTCATCAACCACTATGAATTCAGCTAATGTGGGGAATTTGTGCCCGACTATGAAATCTAAGGTAACCATACATTTCATCCCAACATGGGAACCACTAAAAGATTTTAGGAAATAATTTTTCGTGGGCTATATTTTTTCAGTAAGTCCTAATTTTCAATGATGGGAAAAGGTATTACGTTTATCGCCACACCATCATTGACATGCACCCTATGTATCTTGCAATGATTGACCTGTATCGTTACGAACATAGGGGTTGTGGTGAATTCTCTTATTTTCTCATCTAGCTTAATCTCCTTAGCATAAAACTCTAGGGATGTGGTCCTTGACTCTTCAGGTTGCAGGGAAAATACTACATAAATAGATGGCTCATCTGCAGGGAGATCCTCGCTAACAGGAATCGAAGTCAGCATCCACATGAGAGCTTCTCAATGAATTGGTGAAGTCATTACAAGGTTATACAAACTTAAAGAAGTATTATTTTTTTAAGGCTTGTGTAACTTGAGAGTCAATGCACTTGCTAGGTCTTTACTATTTGGAATACCCTTATCTATGGAGACTTTGTCCATTTGACCCAGCATTCGTATATCTCATGGAGAGATTTTTGCATTGGTAACTGAGGGTGCTGCATTTGGCACATAACCCATGACATTATCTTTGTTTTGATGACTCGTACTAGGCTCATTAATGGATGGACTCATGGGAACAACATTTAACGATGTGGACTTTGGTGGTTCTAATTTGTGCTCATGGTTTTCTCTTTCTAGGCGATCTCTTGTTAGTCTATTGGCAAGACATTCTCATAGAGGTCATGGTGGAACAAAGGTGGGTTGTGTGTCAAGATTTTTTGGCACCTAGATCACAAAGGGAATGGGTCAATTTTTAGATGGTTTAGTTTCTGTTGCAATGAAGGGAGGTGCACAGATGATGAATGATGTTTGTGATGTAGGGGATGTGTGTATGATAAAAGGGGTTTGAGGGGATGTTGGGGTAGGTGTGTTTTCTAAAGGCTTATGGATCACAAAAGGTTTTTGCGGGACATCCTATCTATTCTCCACATGGATAGTATTAATCACATATGGTGCATCATTAGTATTGAGAGGATCCTGGTAGACCCCCATGGGTTGGTTTTGGGGTCTCACCAGGTTTGCCTCATTGAATACTATTTCACCCCTATCAATCATGCATTGTATGTTCTATTTTAAAGTGAAATAATAATCAGTCCCATGACCACACTATTGGTGATATTCACAAAACCTATCCAACCTAAAGCCTCTTGGAATGGGGGGCTCATTAGCTATTTCTAGAGTTGGGTTCTTGGTTAGCTCACAAAATTAATCATGCTTTTGAGAGGCTGCAAGAGACATTTGTTTATGCTGGATTAGTCCAACCTTTAGAAGTTGATTTAGCAATTACAAGGCTTCATAAGCAAGGGTGTATATTGAGCAGGGTCTTTTCTTTCAAATGTATGGGCATGACCCATGTAGGTGTTTCTATTTGGTAAAGATTAAGGTGTAGGAATGGGTGTGTTTCTTCCATGGCTGTTTGGGGTGGCAGTTTGTTTTTCCTTTTGTCCTAAATGGTTAGGTCGAGCTATCTTAGCCACTGTTGCTACCATTTTTTTGGATTTATCTTTCTTCGTATGTTGGCTCCTAAAGGTCGAGTAAGTTGGGTTATTACTTATTTGTGTGGCCTCTTCTATGTCCTTAATTTGCACAAATGCTTGGCTCAATGTGTGAGATTTCAAATAATAAAGTTTTGATTTAATAAAATCATTCACAGCCACTTTAAGAATGGTGAGTAGATATGTTTCGAGAATGGGCTCGTGAAGTTCATTCAAGGCTACACTCCACCTATGGATAAATTTCTGTGCTGTCTCTAATGGTGCTTGTTTAATTTGAATCAAGCTATCTAATGTGGCTTCAGGCTTTAGATTGAACTTGAAGCGAGTAACGAATTGATATAAAAAATCCTCCAAAGAGGATATGGAGTTATGGGGTAGAGCTCGGTACCAATCTAGGGATTTTCCCATTAAGGACATAGCAAACACATGCAAAATTACATGAGGCCATGCCTGAAGCAACAAGAATTCTATTCAAAATGTTACTAGATGAGTGTTTGGATCTCCCTCTCCATTGTACTTGATTAGTTATGGTAGTGAGACTTCTTTTGGCAAGGTTAATGGTGGAATTGAGGGGCTGATTGGATCATCTTGATAGAAGCCAGTACTTTGACTTCCTCGATGTTTATAGTTTTGAGGCACTTTAATTCTTATAATAATAAGTGCATCATTTTTTTGTGTCTACCCACTCTTAGGTGGTAGGTAGACTGGTGGGCTGAGTTAATGGTGGTCGATAATGATTTGATTATTGCATCGTTTGTGAAAAGAGAGATTATTGGACTATCGTTTGTTGCAGTGGGACAACATTCAGGGCTAAGACTATGGGGTATGGTATGCTGTAGTGAGTAGACAGGTTTTGCTATATAGCTAGTGGAACCCATTGCCTAGCCACAGGTTGTGAAGTAACACCCTGAACATGTTAGGTTGAAGTGATCAATGGTGCCCGTGGATTTGCAATTGAGGTATGTAATGGATTGACATGGAAGCTGGTATGACTGATGGAATCCCAATCACTTGAGGTTGAAAGGTAGATCCTACATTAGTTTGGAGAGAGAGTTGTTGGGACTTTACTTGCATAGGTATGATGGAAGTGGACGTATCATATTGAGTGTTGAGCATAGAGAAGATGGAAATGGAAGTAGGTACTTCTTGTCGAGAAACTGGTGCTCAAGTATTTGCGAATGAAGGAGGAAGCATAGTTTCTTCCTAAAAAGGATGGAATAATGAGTTTTTATGGACATGGGGGCTGATGGTATGGTATGAGTGCCCATGTTCAAATTGGGCTACGAAGTCATCTTCCTCATCTCCACTCTAAGGTGGTTGTAAGGCTTGAATTCTTGCCATGAGAAGCTAGGATATGAGTTTATGATGGTTTTTGGAAAGAGGGATTATATCAAATGCTGAAGGGATCAACTCATGACCTCCTTTATAAATGAGTTCATAATCTCACTTCGCTTCCCTCTCTACATGATCAATAGGCAAGTTGGCTTGGATCTTGACATAGATGAAGTTATACTGTTCGGGTGTAAGAGTTGCATAAGTAGGGCCTTTTCCCTATAGCCTAAGTGACTAGCACGTAGGACCTTGGGGATTTATCTGTTCAATAATGGTTATGGGTTCTGTAGTAGTCACAGGGTTCAAGATTTCAGCCACAAAGTTAGAGATCGATAGTGTCACTGGGATAATTTGGAAGGATTCCATAGTGAGTGTAAGTAAAATGGGCTAGATGAGTTGAGCATGAGTAACTGATAGCATGAGCTGACAGCGTAAAATGACTAACAACATGAGCTAATAGTGTGAGCCAAGATAGTGTAAACTACAATGTAAACTGACTGATAGCATGATCTGACAACATAAATTGCAACGTAAGGTATCTGGATAGGGTGGGTAAGTCAAGCTAAACTTGTGTAAGCTAGTTTGACACACTAGGTAAGTGGTGGGAGAATATCAATGTGGATGGTTGGTGGTGGTGGTGGAACATTACTTGGAAGAATGTCAACTTGTGTACGTTGCTTTGGGTTTTGATGGTGGAGTTGCAGAGTGTAAAGTGTTCACTCTGAGAGTTTCGCAGATTTACAGTCTTGATTAAAGTAAGAATTTTTGTAAGTGGCCCTCCTTCTAGTGCCAATTTACTGTATTAACCTAAAGCATCGGTGTAAGGCTAGAAGGAAAAACAAACATCAAAATATCATCAGGTAGACATAGCTAACCCTACCTTCGCTTGAGGGCAAGCTAGAAAAGGAAACAAAGGCAGAGTTCCTTGGATGGTCTACATGCAAATCAACCAAGGACTTTCCCAGGCATAAACTATGGCTTACGCTGGGGTTGGGGTTATCGTAACATGATGTATGAAATGTAAATGGTAATGTACCAAATGCAAACATAACATATATAGAATAGTATTTCAAAAAAAATGTAAACTGAATGTAAAATAGAGTAAACAAAATAATGGTTGGCAAAATGAATTGTATTGTATTGCTCAGAAAAGATGTGCACCGGTCAAAGCATCCCCCCCCCTGTGGATGGCAGGTCAAGCAGCAAGCCCCAGGGTGATGTGATGTGTTTTAGAAGTGCTTGGATGCTAAGATTCAAGTGTGTCTAAGCACCCAGGGATCACTGGTCTGTGTTTCCTAAATCATCCACTTTCAAAATTGCCAATCCCATTTATGTAAATTGACATGGTATTTATAGGGTTTGGCCAGGTTTAGGCACAGAATTCATGGATGGAATCAATGGTTGAGAGATGAGTGGAAAATAGATCATGCGACATGTGTCCGATGGACAACTATGTATGAGTTGGATGTGTGTGGGCAAGCTACGTTTTTGACTAGGTACATTATATCTTACAGCATGTGATAACTTACTTAAGCTAGCTTACGCTCATGACACATACAATTCAGAGCATAAGAGCCTAAAAAATGACAAATGATGAAAATTTACAATGAATTGACAATGTACAATAGGAGAAATTGACTCTGGCTCTCTTGAAACTTCTGGATCTCTGAATTAACTGCTATAGGATGTCAATCTAAGTGGCTTTGTGGCTGTTTGAGGCATCTTTGCTTGACCATGGCTTCCAACATGAGTTGATTTTGTCTTGGTGTGTCCTCAGCATGCTCATGCTACACTCACGCTACCAACATGTCCTCAGTGTGACCTCAACGTGAGTAACTTGAAAATGATGCATTTCACACTAAATTTTGATTTTTGAAGCCTAATTCTTGAGTGCAACTATTGTTCAATTGTGGTTGATCCTAAGAGTGTTCTAAAAATCAGAAACTGAGATTGAAAGTGACTTGTTTTGAGCCACTTTTGGCAACTCATGCTAGACTCACAATGCCAATGTAAGTTGTAGCGTGACCATAGCATGAGTTTTAGCATAATACAGCATGAGCTACAAAAAATTACAAATCTTGGACTTGAACTCTGGAATTTTGGAGGCTGGGACCCAAAGTTATCAATAGTGAAACCTGAAGATGACTTGCACCTTGGAAATCAAATCATTTTGACTCAGTTTTGGGATCTAAAAATTACTCACACTGCACTCATGCTGGTAGCATGACCTCAACGTGAGTGACAACATGAGTGTGAAAATTTGCACTTTTTGGATTTGAAATTTGAATCCTTGAATGTTGAAACTTTAAAATAGGCACAATAGTGACCCTTGAAAATGCCTTGCACTCTCAGATTAAGCCACCTTTGTCTTGATTCTAACACTATTTGGAGTTACTCATGCTGAGGGCAAGCTAGCTTGACAGTGTGAGCAAACTGGCTTGAGCAAGCTTGGTGTGAGTTCCATGCCTTAGTCAAATTTTTGCCTCCTGAAACTTTGAAAGGGCTTGAGTCGTTCTCATTTTAAAGTGCTAGGCCAAAATTATTGGTGTTTCATTAACCTTGAAAATATCAACTTGGGGAAGTTGGAAATACCTAAGAAATTTAAGTAGGAGCCCCTTGAGTTGAAACCATTACCCACCGGTATAGAATACATGTTCCTTAAAAATAAAAAAATAGTAATTATCAATGCTAAGCTTTCTCCTCAACAAAAAGAAGAACTACTGAAGGTAATAAATATATGGTTGGAAGCCTTCACTTGGTCATATCCTAAATTAACTAGAATAGATCCTAGGATATGCCAACATAGAATTTACACTAACCCCTCCATGAAGCCTCAAAGACAACCAAAAAGGCGATTAAACCCTAAGCTAAAGAAAGTAGTTGAGAAAGAAATTGAACAGCTTCTCAAGGCTGGGTTCATATACCCCATTTCTTATAGAAAATGGCTTAGCCCCTTAGTTGTTGTGCCTAAAAAGGGAGCCAAATGGAGGGTTTGCATAGATTTCAAGATACTAAATATGGAAACATTCAAAGATCAATTTCCATTGCCATTTTTCAACCAATTCTTAGACACCATCATAGGGCATCGCTATTATAGTTTTCTGGATGGAAATAGTAGATATAACCAACTACAAATAGCCCTAGAAGACCAAGCCAAGACTATGTTCACCAGTCCTTGGGGAATTTTTTCATAAAAATAGATGTCATTTGGCTTGTGCAATGCCCTTGCAACATTTCAATGACTAGTTCAAAGCATATTCCAATAGTAGACAAGAAATGTCATGGAGGTCTTTATGGATGACTTCTCCACTTATGGAGAAAACTTTGATTAAGCCTTGGATCAATTGAAGAAAGTGTTAAAAATATGTGTAGAAACTAATTTGAAGCTCAACTAGCAGAAAAGCCATTTGATGGTCCAAAAAGGTGAAGTACTAGGGCACAAAATCTCACACACAAGGATAGAGGTAGACCTCAAGAAAATAAAAATTATCCAAGAAATTACCCAACAACCAGAAATTGTTAAAGATATTTGGTTATTTTTTGGACATATTGGCTACTATAGGAGATTTATTGAGAACTTTTCAAAGGTTTCCAAACCATTGGTGGAACTAATGAAAAAGGACATACCTTTCGAGTGGACTAGGGAATGCAAATTAGCTTTCCAAACTCTAAAACAAAAGCTAGTAGAAACACCCATTCTAGAAGCTCCTGACTGGTCCAAACCATTCCATATCATGACTGACATGTCCAACTATGCTTTAGGAGCCATACTTACACAATTAGATGAACAAATGCATCCTTATTACATCCACTGTGTAAGTAGAAGTATCGTTGGTGCACAACTTAACTACACTACCACAAAGAAAGAATTAATGGTTGTAGTGTTTGCACTAGAAAAGTTTAGACACTATGTATTAGGATATAAAGTATATATACATAAAAATCATAGTGAAATCTAATTCCTCATAAATAAGCCAATGGTAAGCCCTCGTATCATATGATGGCTTGTAATCTTACAAGAGTTCAATTTAATGATGATCGATCACAATGGCACCAAGAATGTAGTTGCTAATCATTTATCTCAGTTGCAATGAGATAACAAAGAGGATGAGTATCCAATTTATGATCATTTCCCTAATGAATTACTCTTTTCTAGTGTAGTGAATAATAAATTACTCATGGAGACAAACTGGTACAGTAGCATTCTTACCTATCTCCTCACCCAACAAACACCACAAGAACTAAACCTTAAGAAGAAACAATAGTTTCTTCACTAAGTTAAGTACTTTATGGAGATCAATGGGAAACTTTACAAAGTGTGTCTTGATGGCTTGGATCAATGGTGTGTTCCCGATATAGATCAACTGCAAGTTCTCTAAGATGCTCATGAGGGATCCTATGGGGGTCATTATGCTAGGAGACAAATGGCCATCAAGATCCTACTTGTAGAATATTATTGACCTACATTATTTTGGGACACCCATAGTTTCTTCCAATCTTCTGAGCATTGTCAACATGATGGGAGAATGACTACTAGAATGGAGGTTCTGCAACAATGGATTCAACCATTGGAATCCTTCAACATTTGGGGAATTGATTTTATGAGGCCAATTACAAAAATGTCCAATGAAAAAGATTTTATTATTTTTTCCATTGATTACCTAACAAAATGGGCTGAAGAAGCTACCGTTAAGGATTGTACATCATCTACAACTACAAAAGTTTTTTAACAACAAATCATAAACAGGTTTGGTGTGTCACGTGCACTTATTTCAGACAATGGTACACACTTCACAAGTGCAACTTTTTGAAAATTAATGCAATGCTTAGGGGTTGAGAATAAATTGGCTACACCATACCACCCCTAAGAAAATGATCAAGAAGAAGTCACGAACAAGGAGATTACAAAGATATTGACAAGAACCATTAGCAAGTTTAGGTGAGACTAGAGCACTAAAATGAACAATGCTCTTTAGGCATACTACTCTACATGGAAACTCCCTATAGGCTACGCTCTCTATTAGTTAGTGTATGGTAAATTACCAATGCTTCTCATTCAAACTAAGCTTCGTACACTATCCATGGTATGTGACCTCAACCTTGACCTTAATCTAGCATAGAAAAAACAATTAGTAACCCTTAACTTGCTAGATGAAAATGAAAATTGATTAGCTACCCTATTATCTAACAAATTGCACAAGGCCTTCAATAAAAATTAGGAAAGTTAAATAGCAGCTAAGAGATAAGGTTCTCTATCAAAATCCCACACATGTGCCACAACGTATTAAATTTTAAACATTGTGGGAAGGACCTTATATTATTTATGCAACTTTTCCTTCAGGGGCCATCACAATATACAAACCTGAGAGCCCGAATAAGAAAATTTTGGTCAACGTGCAACAAACCAAACCTTTCTAGGAGCATAGTATAGTCAGTACACATGCTACCTCTCTTGATAGATAGCCTTGCTCACTATTTTGAATCTCCTCCTTCTAACTTAGTCATGGGGGAGATGTCCACCCATGCTAACCATTCTAGGCCATCAGTTCTTTTTGAATTTTTGTTTTACAAATTCTTTCAACTTTTCTTCTTTTTTTTTATACCATCGTTCATGTTTAAACTATTTATTTGTTTTATTGATTTACTTTTATTCATCATCTAATAAGTGTTCATGATGGTGGATTGAATTATATCATATTGATTATTAATGTTTGGTTTTTACCTTTGAACTATGATGCTGATATTAAGGTATGGTTCTTTTGGTAAAACAAGAAATGAGTTCACACCATCCACTCATCCATACAACTCTATGGTCTCCTTTGGCTTGAAACTATATAATCCCTCTTTTTCTAAGTAAAATTTTAATGAATTGGTGGCTGGGTACTTTTCAAACCAAGGAAAGACTCAAAGGATGAAAAGGGTGTGACTTTAAGGGGATTCAATGCATTGGTGCTGGTCATTCTCTTGGGTGCTTGGATGTTTTTTCTTAGGTTTTCCACCATTCTAACATTGTTCAAATATTAGGAAGCTAAGTGAATAAAGATAAGTCTTTGCATGGTGTGGTTTTCATGCATAAACATAAAAAAACAGAAAAAATAGAAAATGTTGAAAATTCAAAACACACCCCTTAGACATAATAAAGAAATACGGGCTACAAGAACTGGTTATGGCACTTGACAGATATGTTACACATGCCTAAATGTTCCATCTAACTAAGCTCCTTCTTGCATCCTGCTTCTCCATCTCACTCTCCTTGGGATGGTGGTCACTCTTTGTGGAAGCATTCTTGTAATCTCAAGAGGATGGATTGGCTAAGTGTATTGATGTGAGGACATTAAATGTGGTTGCTTTGAGTCTAGATTTGGGATGAGTTCTGCTTAGTTACCTTAACCATGAAATACAAAAGGGTCTTTACACAATCTTGTTCTTCCGATTCCATTCCATTCTCTCCTCTCCATCTTTCTTCCCATTTTCCACCTCATTGCCAATTTTATCATTAGTCTGTTCTGGGTTGATGCATTGTTTTTCTTTGGTGAATTCTTGTGGGATAAGCTTTTAACTCTTACTTCCAAATGCTAGTGGGTCCTCCCCAAAGTAGTCAAGTAGCGAAACTCTTGTACTCTATTTGAAAGTTAGAGTATTTACCAAGTGCCCACAATAGGATATTTAAGTATGGATGGATCTTTATTTGAGCATTGTGTACCTAAGCACAGCTTGTGTATGGTAATAAAGACAAGTTCTTTGATTCATCCTTGCAGCACTTGAGATTTTATTTTTCTTAAGCATTTCTTTTATTTTATTTTTTTATGAATTTATTTTATTTTATTTTATTTTATGCACTTGACATTTCTGTTATTAGCACAAAAATTCATTTTGAACAATTAAGAAAATCATTAAATTACACAAACATGACCACTTCGAGCATGTGTGTAACTCTTGGTAACCTAGTAACGATTAGCGTTTGGTAATCCCAGCAGTGTTGCACTGGTTCAAGATGTGTACGACAAGTGGGAATAGATGCTGGTGTTAGGATTAGTTGGAACTTAGTTATTGATTAGTTAAGTAAAACTAGTCACTTAGTTACCTCTCTCCTTCCCTACTAGCACAAGACATAAAAACATAAAAGCTATAAAAATCATATGTCTCAAGCTTACTTAACCATACAATCATGACATATAGGTAAGCTTGGAAAGATAATAGCCTTTGTTCAACAAGGGCACATAAGCACTTAGTCCTTGGAATTTGACTGGATCGTGCATGAAATGCTCATATTCATATGGCTGAGCTTAGGGGTACCTCTCCATACATTAATTATGGAAGTTAAATATCAACCAAGAGATAAGGTTCTCTAGTGGAATCCCACACATGTGCCACAACCTAGTAAATCTCAAACACTGTGGGAAGGACCTTATATTATTTATGCAACTTTTCTTTCAAGGGCCATGACAATATACAAACCTGAGAGCTCAAACAAGAAACAATTGGTCAACTTGCAACAAACCAAACCTTTTCATGAGCTTAGGACAGCCAGTACACATGCTACCTCTAGTAGTGGACAACCTTGCTCACTATTTCGGATCTCCTCCTTCCAACTCAGTCATGGGGAAGATGGCTACCTATGCTAACTATTCTAGGCCCTCAATTCTTTTGGAATTTTTGTTTTACACATTTTTCCAACTTTTCTTATTTTTCTTTTACACCATCATTCATATTTTTACTATTTTTTTGATTGCTTGATTTACTTTTATTCATCATCCAATAAGTGCTCATGATGGTGGATTGAATTATATCATATTGATTGCTAATGTTTGCTTTTTACCTTTGAATTATGACGCTAATATGAATGTATGGTTCTTTTGGTAAAATAGGAAATGAGTCCATACCATCCAGTCATCCATACAACTCTATGGTCTCCTTTGGCTTGGAATTGTACAATCCCTCTTTTTCCAAGTAAAATTTTAATGAATTGGTGGTTGGGTACTTTTCAAACCAAGGAAAGACTCAAAGGATGAAAAGGGTGTGACTTCAAGGGGATTTGATGCATTTGTGCTATCCATTCTCTTGGGTGCTTGGATAGTTTTTCTTGGGTTTTCTACCATTTTGACATTGTTCAAAAATCAGGAAGTTGAGTGAAAAAAAATAAAAAATAAAAATAAAAGATGTGAGAATTCAGAGCACATCCCTTAGACATAATAAAGCAATATGGTCTACACGCATTGGTTATGGAACTGAAAAAACATGTTACCCATACCTAAAGGTTAACCATGCATGAGCCTACTTTGGGGAGGACCCAGTAGCATTTTTTTTGGTGCAATTGTTAACTTCTTTCCCTTAAACATTTCCTACAATCAATCATTTCTTATTTCATCCCCATCCATGAAATCCATTTTATTGGTGTTGTCATTGATATTTTTCATCTTTCTTGTTCCTCATGTTTTTCCATCTTAGAGCTACAGGAGGTTTTCTCTTATTCATGGGGACCCTAGCATAAATGTTTCAATTTTTTTCATTTTAATAATTGTCTAACCCCTATACCTTGGGTAGTTTCTAGTGATAAATCTCTGAACTAGTTTCTTCCATAACCAAAACTTAGCCAATGTGCTTCATATCGAGGCAAGGTATCAACTATATTGTGGATTATCTATCCTTGCTCATTTGTGACTATGTTGTGTGTGTAAATGGAGATCATACAAATAATGTACTAGGCTTGGAGGAAGCACTCAGGATGGACTAGAACTAGAGCATTTACAAAAGGAGCAAGTTTGGTGGCATAGCTATGGATAAACAACAAAAGGTGCAATCTTGACATTGGTGGCAACACCCTTCATCTTCTTTATCTCTCTTTCTATTTCTCTTCAAGCTACCAAATAAAGGCTTGGATTTAATTTATGTATGAGTTTTCACCACACTGGTCATGAACACTAATGTTGTAATATGTTTATTGATCTATTATTGGGCACGTTGAGTCTATCATCCCATTCCACTATCAATTGTCAATTAGTCAATAATCTCATACCTTCCCAATATTTTATAAGGAACTTGAGGATGAGTTTTTATTCAATCATGGGGGTATGATGAGAGTGGTTACTCTAGCAGTTACTCTAGTAGTTATTCTAATTATTAGAGCAGTTACTATAGCAGTTACTCTAATTATTAGAGTGGTCACTCTAGTGGTTCCTTTAGCAATTATTCTAATTATTAGAGTGGTTACTCTAGCGATTACTTTAGTAGTTATTCTAATTATTAGATTAGTTGCTTCCAAGTCTATAAATACAATGCTCAGGCACAAAATTGGAAGGAAGCCTTTTAAGCAGTCAAGTAGCGAGACTCTTGTACTCTATTTGAAATTTAAAGTATTTTCAAGTGCCCGCAGTAGGAGGTTTAAGTGTGGATAGATCTTTATTTGAGCATTGTGTACCTAAGAACACCTTATGTACGGTCATAAAGACAAGCTCTTTGATTCATCCATGTAGCATTTGAGATTTTTTTTCTTATGCATTTCTTTTATTTTATTTTTTTATGAATCTATTTTATTTTATTTTATTTTATGCACTTTACATTTCTATTATTAGCATAGTAATTCATTTTGATCAATTAATAAAAACATTAAATTACACAAACATGACCACTTCGAGCATGCATGTAACGTTTGGTAATCCAATAACAATTAGTTTTTGGTAATCCCAGCAGTGTTGCACTAGTTTAAGATGTGTACAACAAGTGGGAACATGTGCTAGTGTTAAGATTAGTTAGAACTTAGTTATTGAGTAGTTAAGTTAAATTAGTCACTTAGTTACCTCTCTCCTTCCCTACTAGCGTAGGACATAAAAACATAAAAGCTATAAAAATCATATGCCTCAAGCTTACATAACCATACAATCATGACATATTTGTAAGCTTGGGAAAACAATAGCCCTTGTTCCACAAGAGCACATAAGCACTTAGTCCTTGGAATTTGACTGGATCATGTATGAAATGCTCGTATTCATATGGTTGAGCTTAGGGGTACCTCATTGTTCAACAATTAGGGAAGTTAAATATCAACCGAGAGATAAGGTTCTCTAGTGGAATCCCACAAATGTACCACAACGTAGTAAATTTCAAACACTGTGGAAAGGACCTTATATTATTTATGAAACTTTTCCTTCAAGGGCCATGACAATATACAAACCTGAGAGCTCAGACAAGAAACTATTGGTCAACGTGCAACAAACCAAACCTTTTCATGAGCTTATGATAGCCAGTACACATGCTACCTCTATTAGTGGAAAACCTTGCTCACTATTTTGGATCTCCTCCTTCCAACTCAGTCATGGGGGAGATGGCTACCTATGCTAACTATTCTTAGCCCTTAGTTCTTTTTGAATTTTTTTTTACACATTTTTTTAACATATTTTTCCAAATTTTCTCATTTTTGAATTACACCATCATTCATACTTTTACTTATTGTTTGATTTCTTGATTTACTTTTATTCGTCATCCAATAAGTGCTCATGATGGTGGATTGAATTATATCATATTGATTACTAATGTTTGGTTTTTACCTTTGAATTATGATGCTAATATGAAGGTATGGTTATTTTGGTAAAATAGGCAATGAGTCCACACCGTCCACTCATCCATACAACTCTATGGTCTCCTTTGGCTTGGAACTATACAATCCCTCTTTTTCCAAGTAAAAATTTAATGAATTGGTGGTTGGGTAATTTTCAAACCAAGGAAAGACTCAAAGGATGAAAAGGGTGTGACTTCAAGGGGATTTGATGAATTTTTGCTGTCCATTCTCTTTGGTGCTTGGATGGTTTTTTTTTGGGTTTTTATTCCATTTTTAAATTGTTCAAAAATTGGGATGCTGAGTGAAAAAAAATTTAAAAAAAAGGTGAGACAATTAAAAGTACATCCCTTAGACATAATAAAGAAATATGGGCTACAAACATTGGTTATGGAACTGGAACGACATGTTACCCATGCTTAAAGATTCCCTCTAACTAAGGCCCTTTATTGCTTCCTGCTTCTCTATCTCACTCTCTTTGGAATGGTGGTGACTCTTTGTGGAAGCGTTCTTGTTACTTCAAGTGGATGGATTGGTCAAGTGTGTTGATGCGAGGTCACTGCATTGGTTTTGTTTGGTGAATTCTTCTGGGTAAGTTTTTAACTCTTACTTCCAAATGACATTCCTAGAGCCTACGAACTCTTTGGTTTGTGGGTTTGTCAAGGCATAAAGGGCATGAGCTTGCTTTGAGGAGGACCCACTTGCATATCTTTTGGTTTGGTTAAGTCAAGTTCTTTACCCTTAGACATTGTTACAATTAAATTCTTTTTATTTACCCCATCCATCTCATCCAAATTATATGCACCTTCACAACTATTTGTAATGAATTCCTTTTTATTGTTGTGAATACCCTCTTTCCACTACTCCTTGTGTCAAGCTTTCTCTAAATTTTATGGATCACTTCTATTATTTAACCCATTCATCAATCTTTCCACTAACAATATCAAGCAAGAAATCTATCACAATCACAACTTGGCTAGATAAAATCACCGAAGACATAAGGTATTCAGCCATTATTTATGTATTATATATATACTAATCCTTGGTTTTGTTGTGATTATAGTGGGAAGTGTGGATTGGAAGAAGAACTATTATCACCAAGGAGGATGCAACCATATCACTCACAAGAGATTGTTCATGACCGTTGGATCTCTTTTATCACTCCCTCATTCTTCTATTACCAAGAGGAGTTGGATGTCCTTTGGGTCTATTGGTTTTCTTTCCTAATTGTCATGAACACCAATTTTGTACGTAATTGTAATATTGTATGCTCATGCACTTCTGTATTTGTCTATTTTCTCTGTATCCGTATGCATGTCATTCAAATAAGTCCACAACCCCGTAATATATTTTGTAAAGAACTTGTTTCTCTTATTCTATACTCGAGGATGAGTTTTCATTCAATCATGGGGGTATGATGAGAGCAGTTACTCTAGCAGTTATTCTAATTATTAGAGTAGTTACTGTAGCGGTTACTCTAGTAGTTACTCTAATTATTAAAGTAGTTACTCTAGTAGTTATTCTAATTATTAGAGTAGTTACTCTAGCAGTTACTCTAGTAATTATTCTAATTATTAGAGTGGTTACTCTAGTTCTAACTTTAGTAATTATTCTAATTATTAGAGCGGTTACTCTAATTATTAGAGTAGTTTCTCCCAAGCCTATAAATACAATGCCTAGGTGCACAATTAGGAGGAAGTCTTTTAGCAGTTAAGTAGCGAAACTCTTGTAATCTATTTGAAAGTTAGAGTAGTTTTTAAGTGCCCACAGTAGGAGGTCTAAGTGTGGATGGATCTTTATTTGAGCATTGTGTACATAAGCACACCTTGTGTACGACAATAAATATGAGCTCTTTGATTCATCCTTGTAGCACTTGAGATTTATTTTCTTACACATTTCTTTTATTTTATTTTCTTATGCATTTATTTTATTTTATTTTATTTTATGCACTTTACATTTCTGTTATTAGCACAGTAATTCATTTTGATCAATTAAGAAAATCATTAAATTACACAAGCATGAGCACTTCAAGCATGTGTGTAATGCTTGGTCACCCAGTAATGATTAATGTTTGGTAATCCCAGTAGTGTTGCACTAGTTTAGGATGTGTACGGCAAGTAGGAACAGATGCTAGTGTTAGGATTAGTTAGAACTTAGTGAATGAGTGGTTAAGTAAAACTAGTCACTTAGTTACCTCTCGCCTTCCCTACTAGGGCAAGACATAAAAACATAAAATCTATAAAAATCATATGCCTCAAGCTTACTTAACCATACAATTGTGACATATAGGTAAGCATGGGAAGACAACAATAAACTAATCCATCCTTATTCCACAAGGGTACATAAGTACTTAGTCCTTGGAATTCTTCCAAATCATGCATGAAATGCTCACCTTCATATGGTTGAGGGTAGGGGTACCTTGCCACTCATCAATAGGGTAAGAAATCCATCCAACAACCCTTGTTCTTGTAGGATGGGTCTCACTAGAAAACACTCCAATGATACATGTATACAAGGACATCTAAAATATTCACAACCTTCACTACCAATTAAGCATAAATGGTCACATAAATATTATGATTTATTTCAAAATTCAAATTATTTCCAAAATATCCAAATCCATGGTAGCCAAAATTCTACAAAAGTCTTGCAAAGTCATGCTTATGTTATGAGTAGCTCCAAAATATTCATAGCAGGTTGGACAAAGTTTTCACAATTCCAAAAATTCATCCAAAAGATAGAAAGAGGGGATGAACACAATTAAGATAGGAAAAATAAGCCCAAAATGACAAAAATCTAACAAAATCTTGGCATTGTAATGATGGAAAGTTTTGTTGTTGGAAAACTAAAACATCTCGAATAAAAAAATTTTACTCGTAGATCCATGAGGCTTGAAAAGGATCTAAAGCATCTTAAATGGTCTTGTTGATTGCTTAGCAACTTAAAAATCCATTACCATTTAACAAAAAATTAGAGATAAACTATATAAAATAGGCAAAATGAGGATGCAACATGAGATCTGAGAATAAGAAAAATGAGAGAGTAATGTAGCAAAATAGAAATGACGCTAACTCTTATATTAAATGTAATAAATCAATGAATGCAAGAATGAGTTTCAAGAAGAGTATAGATCAAGGATTTTAAAAGCCTAAGAAATAAATGTGCTTGATGGATCTAGTATAGATTTTTAGGGTATGTTTTGTGAAATTTTTTGTACTAGTTTCTCGATTTGATCTAAAACTTTACAACTCCCTGCTCCAAGTCTTACTCTTAGAAATCAATGTTGTTAATGCTACAAAAGAGTTTCCAAAATATACTACAAAGCTTTGTTGATTCCTAATAAGTGATTTACTACAAGATTTCTCAAAAGTTCCAAAAATGGCTTTGAATCTAACATTTATAGGTTGCAAATCTACTACTCTAGCATCCATTATAGTTTTTGAGTGTTACGAATGCTACTTTGGTCAAAGTACAATGTGTGGGCTTAAAGCCCAAGTACCAAACATTACTTCCACATGTTACCTAGCATGTGGAACCATGATGTCCATCATGTGAAATCAAAGCCCAAATCCCACACACTACCTTCAAATGCTTCATAGCATGTGAGGTTGAAATGTACAATGTGTGAGATGAAAATGTCAATTTTTATGGCTTGTAAAGTATTTTAAGCCCCCACAAGCTAAAATACATAGAATTTGTAGCTTGTAGAGAATTTTTTGGCTTCCATAAGTTGGGATACATGCCATTTATAACTTATGGAGTATTTTTAGCCTCCATAAGTTGGAATACATGGGATTTGTAGCATGTGGGCTACAAGTCTCAATTTTTTACATTGAAAAACTACATGAAATTCTATTAATATAAGGCCATAATGTAGAATTTTTAGGGAAAGCAAGACAATTGTTTTTGCCTTTATATTTTCACAAAAGTTATAACAAAAATTTTGACTATGAACTTTCACATTATAACATGATTTTTCCTTAAGGTGTTTTATTGGCCCCTCTTTGTTGATGTTTTGAGGATTGACCTAAGAGACATCAACAAAGAATGTGAAATATCGCTATGGGTTCTTCACTAATGCTCCCTCTCTACACTTGATTATATAGTTATCAAATCATGCCAAGAAGTGCTCATGAAGGTAAAATGAGATCATGGTAGGATATCAAGATTTTGAGATAAGATAATGGCTACATTGGCTATTGGAGAACCCTCACGTGGGCTAACAAGAAATTCCAAATGTTGATATCATGATCATTGTGCAATGGTGAAAGGTCAATTGGTTGAACATGTCTCCATGGTTTGGGCTCAAATTTCTAATTACTTGATAATGCTTTGAAGGGACTAGCACTCCATTTTCAAGCTTTCTTTGACCATTTGGCTCTTTTGTTTTAGAGCCATTGGTTTGACTATCTTTAATCTTTATTAGCCTCTTAGAATTCTTGGCAATTTACTTCCCCCTTATTTTTTAGGGGTGAAACCTTCATTGGGTTTTATTATCAAAGTTTAATTTTTCTTTGTTTTCTCATTGAATGAGATGTGTTACATTTCACAAACTTGTCAATGGAGCATGTTGAAGGAGATGTCACAAGGCCTTGATGCATGAATGTCAAACATAGGTCCTCACTATTAGCAAGGTAAGGAAGGCTACAATTTGGGCTACAAGGTTATGGCTCATGAAGGGTAATAGAAGTTATGGGAGGTAACCACTATTTATAAGATCAAACAAGCTAATCAAATCTCATATATTGAGATCACATGATGACTCACCTTTGTGATGAATCACACCTCCGCAATGACTCTGAGGTCATCCTGCAAGAACAATTTTAAGAGTACAACTTAAAAAGACAAAGAATACATGTGTTTACAAAAGGTTACATATTGTTATAAGCAAACATAGGCCATTATATGTTACAACTAGTGGAACATGAGCATCTTTTTTCATGCTTTGTAGATTTAGACAAAGTTTGCAATGTTTTGAGATGTCAATAAAGAGATACGAGGTCATGCAGGCCCACTTGTTGTAGGCCACAAGAGTTGTCCACACCATTTGTACCTGTTCAAACCCATAAACAAAGGTCAACAACACTAAAAGCAAATATGTCAATGTTAGATGTAATCAGGGGTCATGTAAATGCTTTTGATGTTTCCTTGGAGGGGTTTGGTGATGTTTGAGCAAACTTAGGTTCTAACAAGGAACTTGGTTTTAGAGTTTTCTTCTCACCATCATGGGCTTCAATTAATGAATCATTTGTGATGTTTCAAGTCTCAAGGTCAAGAGTAGTTAAAATATGTCTGAACAAGGTTAAAACATAGTCAAAACAAGGTAAGATGAGGTAAAAGCAATGTAAAAACAAGGTAAAACAAAGTAAAAATAAGATTAAAACAAAATAAAATATGGCAAAGAAGGTTAAACAAGGTAAATTTAGGCAAACAAGGTCAAAATATTATTAATTACTTAAATTTATTATTTTTTACTCATTTTGTATTTAAAATAGGTAAAAATATCATAAAACAGGCTACAAATTGTCAAAATTAAGGAAAAGTAGGTTATAAATTGTTAAAATAATGAGTTTTCATGGTCAAACCTTATTACAAAAGCAAAAAATTCCTATTTCCTAGCATGTAGAGGTCATGATTAGTTTCAAGTCCAAATTCAATGTATCTAGTCAATCCTCACCAATTTTTTCATACATAGCATATGGAAAAAAAATCTCTATTTTATTTTTATTTCAATGTTTTTATGGGCAAGTTTGGGGAAGAAAATTAGTAGTTTTTATGTAGCATGTGGAACTCATATTGGCAATGTATGTGCCAAAATAGTAAATTTTTTATGTACCACATGCAGCCCCACTACACAGTGTTTGGGAATTGAATTTTTAGCACATGAAGTCAAAATATTAGTTTCAATGTGTCACACACTACCACATGCTACACAGCATGTGGAACTTGGATTT
The DNA here is from genome assembly GCA_015680685.1 of Gnetum montanum. Lineage (NCBI taxonomy): Eukaryota > Viridiplantae > Streptophyta > Gnetopsida > Gnetales > Gnetaceae > Gnetum > Gnetum montanum. The sequence goes on along the minus strand of MNCI01005122.1, from coordinate 581,419 downwards.
TTAGCATGTGAAGTGAACATATGAGTTTCCATGTGTCACACACTGCCACGTGGTACACAATGTGTGGGACTTCGAGTTTTAGCATGTGAAGAGTAAACTTGGCCATTGGTGTTTCCATTTCATGGTTAAGTTTTTAGTATTTCCATCATTATGACAAGAAAAAATGGCATCTACTAAAATTTCCATCGTTATTGCAAGAAAAAATGGCATCTACTAAAATCGTACGTGTGTGAGGGCAAAACGCAGCCGTCACGGAAGGAGTTGGTGTCGAGAAGTCATGAGGGGAAGTCATAGATGATGCATTTGTTGGAGAATAAGGAATGAATCACGCTGTCATGCTTATGCCCAGAATGCCTGTTCTCCAGATGTACACGCAAAAGACTTGGCACGCAAACGCTGCACCGTCTCAGACTCACATGGCAGAGGAGGCCTTGAGGAAGTAAGGCCAAATGTGTAGCCGAACCACGGAATAGAAGACAGGTGGCAGCAGCGCCTGCACCTGCCTCAGGGCACGCAGCAATGAAGGCGGTGAGGAGGCGCACGGACGTCAGGCAGAGCAGCCGTGGTGCAGTGCACAGAAGCATGGTGGATGAGGATTTTTGGCTATGGACCAAAGTTTCCGGAACTGCGTGCCCCGTTAAATAGCTATTCCAAGAATAAAGCTCGTAAAAGGATGATGCTCTGAGGATATTATATTTGCATTTGCTCATTCTCCGTCTATTCTATAGATATGCATCCACTTTTTTTTCCCAGCCTCTTAAACATCATCCCGACATTAAGGATAGAATGTTTCAACGATTCTTTGAAGTTAATCCTTATAAACTCTGTGCATTCATTACCAATTAATACCTATCAAAAGCAACTTGCAAGACGTCACGGAATTTAGCAAAACCACGACATGCAATGTGATGCTCTTTAATCTCTCAGACAACAATGACGACTTTAGGCATAATAGTAACAGCTTCTCATTGGAAATCAACAATGTTTAAGAAGCAACCTCCCTCCTCGTGGGGAAACCTAAAGAGCTACTAATCTGATTTTTCCTAGTTTCATAGCCCAATAAGGTACCAATGTGTAATAAGCACTTCCACATACAGGATCGTCATTAACACCGAACTTCCCAAAGAATAAGATATCAAACTTAAATTCCTTGGGTGCAAGACCAGTAATAATAATTGCTCTACCATTGCATTTTTTAATTTCTTTAAATCAAGTTCAATACCTCAAACAAGTTCTCTCAGCTCAAGCTTAATGATAAAATCGTTGGAAGATGTCATTTTATCTCTGTACTAAAATTCCATTTAAGGTGTTTTGAAGGTATGATGATTTTAGTGATACTTCCCTTCCTCCTTCCCTAGTTTCAAATTCATAGATGCTGATAATGAGTTATCACATCCTAAATGTTATGGCTTCTAATTGTTGCTAGTTACTTCATTCATGAACGTTAAGACTTTGTATCTATTTTCGTTACACTATGTAATTATGGCTATGGACATTTTATGCAAACATAAATGGTAAGTGTAATTTATAAGTTGAGACACAATGAAAAACCAAGACACAAAGTAAAATGGATAAATAAAATATGATGCAATAAAATTATAAGGCCCTAGTAGGCCATGGTTTCACTAGTTTTAGGCCCTAATAGGCCACTAGTTTTAAGCCCTATGTTAATTTTCAAGCAAGTGTAAGATAATGTTGAAACAAAATACAGGAATAAAACAAACTTTGAAACATGGTATAAAACTATGAAAGTAGGGTTGTGGGTTGATCTTTGATAGATAAAGGGAATTCTTTTGTATAATCCTGTATTCACCATTCTTCTTGTTCAATGTAGGTGCTCTTGTTGGTCATTTAGTGTTGCAACATTAGAGAGGTTCTTATTGTTGTTATTGTCGGTGTTGTTTTATACCCTAGCCCATGTGTCAAAAGTTTCATTTTGAAAATCCACCTCTAAACCTTGTTTGATGTTGACATTGTTAACCAATGGTAGACACATGTTGTCCCCATGAATTATGATCTTGCTACCCTCATATGGCAAGTGCATCTCCTGTTGAATAGGAGATGAGATTGCCCAGAGCTTAGCTAACCTTGATCTTCCTAGGATCAAGTTAAACCCATGTGTCTCTTCAACTACTAAGAAGTTGGCAAATGTCAGAAACTATTCCCCAACTATGAAATCCAAGGAGATAGAACCTCAAACCACTACCCATCATCTATTGAATGACTTGAGTGCAAAGGTAGAGGTTTCTTGAATGTTCTCAATTAAGCCTAGTTTCTCAACAACGATAAACAGTACCACATTAGTTGCAACTTCATCATCTACATGGACATGATGAACCTTATACTTGTTAATACATATGGTAATGAGAGAGGAGCATATAGCACTTCTCCATTCCATGGGTCAACGTTTACTTCACTATCATGAAAGGTGAGCATGGGTTGATGTTTCTTCTCTCTAAGAGAGGTTTGCTCAATGATAGAGTGGATGGATTCTTTGTTGCAAGCATGTCTCCACTCACAAAGATAGAGGTTAACATTTGAGCTAGTGTGTCTCTATGAGTAGGAGAGGCTATGAATAAGTTGTATAAGTTCAACAACATGTTCTTTTGTTTTCATGACCATTTGGCATGTTCCATTATTACAAGTGATGAGACGCGGTTTGCATAGGGCGCGATATCACAACCGATGCGATATCGCATCTTTGACTATGATATCACGTATGCGATATCATAGTCCACCACCATGTCTATAAATAAGAGGCAACTCTCCCTTATTTGGGATCCTAGTTTTAGAGTAGCGAACCTCTGGTAGTTTGATCCCTCTAGAGTTAGATTTTTTCCTGTGTCTACCCGCAATGTGGTGAATGTAATTGTATGGTGTCTTTATTCGAGTGTGCGGTACTTGGACATGTACATGACCAAAAATAAAGATCAAAATTACTTCATCATTGCAGCATTCACTTAGTTTATTTATTTGTTATTTATTTATTTTTATTTATTGCTTTCATAGCGCGGTGTGAGTATGACTTGACTACGAGCATCTACGGGTGTGTATGGCTAGTTAAGGAATCGGTTACTCATTGTGATTAGTTTCTCACCCTTAAACTACTAGAAGCGGAACGAGTACAACTTGATTACAAACATTTAAGTGTGACTGCTTGGTAGCCCAGTGGTGTAGCTAGGGGGATCTACACTTGGTAACCCAGTGGCGTATTTGGGGTCTACGCTTGGTAATCCCAATGGCGTACCTAGGCCTATGCTTGGTAGTCCTAGTGGTAGTCGTGCATGAAGTCCAAGATGTATACGGTTGATCAAGGAATCAGTTGCTCATCGCACTTAGGCTATATTAGATTTTCTTACCCTTTTC